>QRDG01001882.1:0-249564 GCA_012064385.1 Puccinellia tenuiflora | reverse complement strand
TGCACAAGGGTTTTGTTTAAGGCTAACCAACTATGCATTCCAGTCTTCGCTTTTCTTGTTGCTTTTGCAGGAATCTCATGGAACCGGACTTATGGGACATTTTGGATGACAAGACCCTTGCGATGCTCGCTACACAGTGCTCTTGGCCATGGATGACGCATGAATGTGGACCGCTTGGTGCGCGTTGTTTGACTTGTCTCAAAGCTAAGTCAACTTCCAACTCTCATGGTCTTTACATGCCATTGCCTATACCACATACACCTTTTGTCCGACATTAGCATGGATTTGTCATAGGGCTCCCACCACTCTAGGAAAAGGCTTATAGCCGCACGGCTTACCGCCGGCGGTTTATAATTTTTTTCGCGGGGGTAATCCTAGATGGGCAGAGCAGCATTTACCGCCGGCGGTTTAGCCCAGAACCGCCGGGGGTAATCCCATTAGCGCCGGCGGCGGGAAATTTGGCCGCCGGGGGTAAAATGGGCCGCGGACCCCGGCTAGGCCTAAAATTACCGCCGGCGGTTTTAAAACCCAAACCGCCGGGGATAACAGCAGTTACCGCCGCCGCGGTTCCAACCCAAACTGCCGGGGATAGATTTACCCCGCCGCGGTTTCAATCATGTTTCGCCGGGGGTATTTGCCCATACCCACAACGTCCCTACTCCCTCTCCTTTTCCCTTATCCCTTCACGCATCACGCACGCACGCACACACGCGCCGCCGCCGCTCCTCCCCAAACACCAGCAACCGCCCCTCCAGTCCATCACACAACCGCCGGCCAAGATCCCGGCCAACTCCGCCGCCTCTCCCTTCCCCGCTGACCACCTCCTCTGAATCCCCTCTTCCCCCACTCTCTATTCCTCCGATTGGAACCACCAAATCGAACCCCACACAAACCCTAGCCGGGATTCCGTATGAGCAGGAGGTCAAGATTCGTCCTTTGGGTATCCATGGCGACGGCGGCTCCTCGCAGCGGGTGGTGACCCGGATCGACGACCGTCAGCACCGCGCGGGGCAAATGGCCTTCACTGACGTCGGCGACCGCCAGCGCGCGCCGGCAACCGCGTCCCTGCGCCACGGATGGCTTCAGCGCGGCCGGAACTCCTCTCGTCGTTCCCTTCAAGGCCTGCCTGCACCGCGCCCTCACCTCCGACGGCAGCAGCCACGCCGGCTGTTCCTGGTGGGGGACAGAGGACTAAGGGCGAGATGTGCTGCGCGTCCTCGCACAAGGGGGCCGGCCAAGGACTTGCTCGACGACCAGCTCGTCTAGCCTCAGAGCTCGTCCCATCTTTAACCGCCGCCGGTTGAAGAGGGGCTCCTCCACAACAAGGTCGATCCTTTCCTCTACTTTTCTTGATCTCAAAGGCCATTTTCTTGTTGTTACAAAGAAGTTATAGATGATATTTTCATTAACCATGTGTCCATACGCACTTACGTTTAACACACAAATGGGAATAAGTATCTAGATTCTATGGACTATGGTGTACAGCTTTAGGTATGTGCAAGTACAATCTTTCTGAGTATGATTTTCGTGATTATGTGCCACGCAATCTTGCATTCTTTGGGATAATATCTGCATCACCATTTTATTTAGGAGTCATGTAATAATTCTAAGTTCATTCCTCTTTGATGAACTGATTTTATCAGGTGGTAGTGAGCCCAGATTAGTCAAATCTGCAACTGAGCAATTGAGCAAGTTACCTTTCTATCACCCATTCTATCATCATACTACCAGACCAACATTGGTAAATTCTCCATCCCTTATTGAGTATCGGTTTGCTAAATGCGTTTACTAAATTTGCAAATACTGATGATGGAGACATGTTGGTACTTTCATGATCTTGCAGACATCCTTCTTAGCATGTTCACTGCAAGGAAATTGGGAAAGACATTCTTCGCAAATAGCGGTTCAGAAGCAAATGACTCGCAGGTATGATGCTGGAAGTACTAACCATTTCCTGCACAACCTATAATATTATTCTGTTGTTTTGTTGCTTGTTCATGTTTTGCTGATTTTGAAAGCATATCATGCATCATGGATTTTAGAGGCTTCAGAGATTAATTGTGCATGAACCTGATGTCTAGTACTCTTTCCTTTCTTGGAGTAGGATAATATCTAAATATTGCTTACTGGAGTAGTAAAGGTTATAACCTGGAATATGAGCCACGACTACTCGTACACGTTTGACAACATCAAATATCTGTAGTCATATTGGTGATTTTATCCTATTTAGTGATTACTGATGCATTTGATGTGGATGGCCATGCTTGTAATTTGTTGTATACGATCTGCCTTGTAAACAATAATATCCAATCAGTAACAGATAGATGGTTCAATACTTGGTACTTGGTAGGGTATCTACCATGTTTTTGGTCTGATGCTTGCTGTTATATCTGTTATCAGCTAAAAGTTAGGTTATCCTTGGCTGATGAACAAATAATCTTGCCTTTGTAGTCTGTTATATCTGTGCAATTGAACATTTATGGTTTTTTTACCTAACTTTTTATGATGGCTATCTTTTTCCTTTCCTGCAGATAAATCATGGGTAGCGTTTTGGGTTTTGTTCAGGTTGTCCACTTCTTGCGTGGAAAAAGCTAGATCTCCGATGTGTCTCTGTTTCAGTCATTAGAGCTACTGTCCCGAAGCTGGAGCTGGATGATGCATTTGTGCAAAAGGATGACATTGCAAAGGCTGTTGAAGAGGAGCTGAAAAGGTTTTTGTCCACTCTTTGTTGTTTTTAGAACATAGAGAATATCTGACTGACCTGATTTGCTAATTCAAACAATATTTATTTGGTGAGGCTGCGTCGATGATGACTCGGATCATGTAAAATTCAAACAATATTCAAACACTTGTCATGGGTACACCCAGTTTTGGTGTATATTCTTGTATATACTGTATATATTCTGCATATTCTGTGTAATTAGAGTATTTTTTTTTTGCTCCTGTCTAATATTACCGCTGGCAGTTTGGGAAACTCGGAAACAGCCGGCGGTAACAGTATACCCCTGGCGGTTCGGTTAAAACTGTCGGCGCTAACCTGGGTTACCCCCGGCGGTTTGCAAAACTGCCGGCGCTAACCTGGGTTACCCCCGGCGGTTTGCAAACCGCCGGTGGTAAGGTATTACCACCGGCGAGGTGGTCGCGCGGCGGTTTGCAAACCGCCAGGGATAGCCTAATTCTGGCCGCCGGCGGTAAGGAATTCCCTAGTAGTGCACGCACCAAAACAAACAAGATTCCATTTTCGTGTTTGTTGATCTCTTTTCGAAAATGGCACACTTTATTCCTTGCAATAGACAGAAGATGCTTCACACATTGCTTCCTTGTTCTTTAGGGAAATCGTCCGTGTATATGGAGTGCCGAAGACAATTGTTTCGGACCGTGATGTCAAATTCAAAGCTACTTTTAGAAGGCATTGATGGCAAAGCTAGGAATCAAGCTCCTCTTCTCCACCACATACCATCCACAAACCGATGGTCAAACAAAAGTGGTGAATAGAAGCCTCTCAACACTTCTTCGCATTTTGATCAAGCCAAATTTGAAGAGTTGGGAAGAGTGCATCCCGCACGCCGAGTTTTCCTATAATCGAGCCACTCATCGTGCAACAAAACAATGTCCTTTCGAGGTTGTCTATGGGTTCAACCCCAACACCGCCCTAGACATCCTCCCACTTCCTTTACACACGATCGCACAAACATGGACTTCGACAAGCGGGCTGACTTCATCAAGCAACTCCATGAATCTACACACGTGACACCATTGAAGCTTACACCACAAGACACACACAACAAGATGAACAAGTCCAAGAAGGCATTGGTGTTCGAAGAAGGGGACCTTCTGTGGCTACACATCCGCATGGACCGCTTCCCGCACGAGCGCAAATCCAAGCTATCGCCACTGGGAGATGGCCCCTTCAAGGTCCTCAAGCGCATCAATGACAACACATACAAGATCGACATTCCCTAATACAACTACGTGGTCGATGATACCTTCAACATCTCTGATCTATGACCCTATCATGGGGAGAAAAGTGATGAGGAAGATCATGAGTCGAGGACGAGTCTTTCCCAAGGGGGAGATGATGTAGACCTACATCCAACCATCGACACTCACGACACACCCATGGGACCAATGACTAGAGCACGTGCAAAGGCGATCCAACAAATGGTAAGCTCTCCTCTCGATGTGTGACTTTGACACTTCCTGGATGGAATGCTACTTCATGCCCATACACTTTGTGTACTCAGGTTCAAACGCCCCGAGGAAGCCCAAGGCGATGCCGTTGAAGCTCAAGAAGGAGGCCAAGACGACGGACGTGAGGAGAAGAAGGCAAAGGGAGAAGCCCTAGACGCTGGATCATCCGGCGAAACGCGCCGGACAGACAGCACGCCGTATAGGTGCCGGACCCCTCCGGCACCCATCTAGCAGCTCTGCGGTTACGCAAGTCACGCCGATGACGGACCATCCAGAAACTCCCGCCCAGATGATCCGGTGCCTGGAGCCGGTGCCCCCTCTGCTAAGAGCCCACCTCTGAAGAGTCAGGCGCCGGACCATCCGGCGCATCTGGCCAGACCGTCCGGCGGCCGCCGGACCTTCCGGCACGGGAAATGCCGAATGATCTGGCACCCTGCCTACGCGCAGAAATGGGCCTGTGGCCCATGTACGTCACTTGCCACCTACCCCTTCGCCTACCTACTATATAATCGTACCAAGAGGCTTAGATCTAGGTTAGACTTGACTTTAGACTTGATGAGCTTGGCCCCTTGTCGGAGAACTGTCCCAGGAACTGGGTGTGTCTCGCAAGGATCGAGTAAGGGGCTGAATACGGAATCAAACAACCCTCAACGTGCCTCGGCAACGGTGCTCGTCGAGCTCGCTGTGGGATAGCACTACAGAGATGAACGCACGGTATTACCCAGGTTCAGGGCCCTCTAGGTGAGGTAAAACCCCTACGTCCTGCTTTGGATGTATTGCACTTGCTTGGAGAGGTTTCAGTACAGAGGGCTTGGCGAGCTCAAGGTGGCTACAATGGCTACTGCAGAACTCAGATCTAGGGTTTTGGTCTAAGCTCCAGGATTGTGAACTGAAGGAGAATCGAACCCTTTGCCCGAACGTGCTCCCCCTCCTTTTATAGGTGTTGTCGAAGAACTGTCCTAGGAACTGGGTGTGTCTCACGAAGGATCGAGTATGGGGCTGAACGCGGAATCAACAACCCTCAACGTGCCTCGGCGACGGTGCTCGCCTGGATCGCCGCGGGGAAGCACTGCTGAGAGGAACGCACGGTATTACCCAGGTTCTGGGCCCTCTAGGTGAGGTAAACCCCTACGTCCTGCTCCGAGTTGTATTGCACTTGCTTGGAGAGGTTCCAGTACAGGGCGAGCTTGGCGAGCTCGAGGTGGCTACAATGGCTACTGCGGAACTCAGATCTAGGGTTGAGCAAAGATTGTACCAAAGAGTGAACCCTTTGCCCGAGCGTGCTCCCCCTCCTTTTATAGGTGTCTCGGGCCTCTTCCCCCCAAATGTCTTGGCGGGAAGGGCTACCACATGGCGACGAAGGAGGGGGTGCGGTGCACAATAAAGGTAGAGTCCACCATATAAAGGTAAGTCCATGGACGCGGTCCACGGCAGGGTGCAGCGTCACCAAAGGTGGAAAAGCCACCGTCCAAACAGGACGGTGGGTTTGGCGCTGCTGATGCGGGATTGTCCCACGGTGACGTCGCCTTTGGAGGGTAGCTGCAGACGGTTCCTTATCACCAAGTGGCAATCCTTGGGCTCCTTTTGTCGGCACAGTGGAAACCAGGGTACCACGGGCCGGCCTGCCAGGGCCCACAAGATTCTTTGGATGATTTTCGCTAAGGACCAGGCTCTCCAAGCCTGGCGAGCCTCGCGAGGGTACTCCCCTCACGAGGGGTCTTTTCTCCTCGCCGAGGATTCTCTCTCTTGGCGAGGGATCGCAACTCGACAAGGTGTCTCCGACGCCACCCGCAATTCTGCTAAGGACCAAGCCGAAGGGCTCGGCGAGGTTTTTCGCCTCGCCGAGGCTCCTTCCTCACGAAGCCATCCCTGCCTCCGCGGCAGAGCGCACATGGGCTCTGCGCCATGTGCAGAGTGACGCGCGCGCTTGCGCGCGATGACGACGACGCCGCAGTTGCCGTTCCCATGTATAAAGGAGTCAACAAAGCAGCGCCAAGCAAAGCGGACAACGAGTATTGCCACTTCGGTGATAAGGGAACCGTCTGCAGCTACGCTCCAAGGGCGACGTCACCGTGGGACCCGTTCCGCCTCCGCAGCGCCAGCCCGCCGCCCGTTGGACGGTGGCCTTTTCCAGCTTTGGTGACGCCGTCCCTGCCCTGGACCGCGTCCATGGCCTTCACCTTTCTGGTGGACTTCACCTTTATGGTGCACCGCGCCTCCTCCTTCGTCGCCGTGTGGTAACCCTTCCCGCCCAAACATTTGGGCGGAAGAGGTCCGAGACGCCTATAAAAGGAGAAGGGGCGCGCCCAAGCAAGGGGTTCGGTTTCGGAATCTGGGAGCTTAGACCAAACCCTAGATCTGAAGACTAGCAAGTAGCCATTGTTAGCCACCTCGAGCTCGACAAGCTCTCCTTGTACTGTGAACTCTCCAAGCAGTGCAATACACCAAAGCAGGACGTAGGGGTTTTACCTCCACAAGAGGGCCCTGAACCTGGGTAAGACCGAGCGTTCCATCTCTGCAGTGCTGTCCCGCAGCGAGTCCGACGAGCATCGTCGCCGGAGCACGTTGAGGGTTGTTTGATTCCGTGTTCAGCCCCTTACTCGATCCTTCTCGAGACACACCCAGTTCCTGGGACAGTTCTCCGACATTTGGCGCGCCAGGTAGGGGGCTGAGGCGCATCTTCAACCTCGACGCAGCCATGGCCGGCCCTTCTCGCGCCGAACGACTCGCTCGCCGGACGGCCAGCGCCGCCACCGCTCCTCCTGCTGGCAACCCGCGCGGCCGCCCGCGCGGGAGCGCCGCTCCGGCGCGCCGCGCCGACCCCGAGCCCCGCGTCGAGCACCCGGATGACGACGACATCGACCACGCTGAGGACGACCTCGGCGAAGAGGAGGCCTCCTCCCTGCACCCGTCGCGGGACCGTGCTGCCTCCTCGCTGGGCCGCCCTGCGCCCAGCCCGGCGACTGCGCTTCTCATGGCGCAGGAGCTGCTGCAGTACCGTCCCACGCCGGCGGCTCAGGAGGCCTGGCTCAACCGCGTCTCCGAACTCATCAGCGCCGCTCGCGCCGCCGCACCTGCACCGTCTCGTTCCCTGGTTCCTTCTGCGCTCGTGGGGGACGTGGCGCACGGCGCACCTCCCGCGCCTCCTCGTCAGCCCGCGCCCGCTCCAGCTCCACCGGTTCCACCGCAACCTGCTCCAGCGGGGGCTCCTCCTCGCGACGGCCGCGCTGCATCGCACGCGTCGTCGCCGCACGACTGCCAAATCGTGCAGCGAGCCCCTGAGGACGCACGCGTGAGCATCGAGCGCGGGCAGGAACGCCGCAACCGCGCCGTCCAGGACGTCGCCACCGCCGGGCGCCACCTCCGCGCCACCCTCGCCAACGGCACGGTCACCTACGGCACGACGGCCGCGTTCACTCGCAGCCTCCGTCGCGTCGTCTGGCCGGTCAAGTTCAGGCCGGACCTCCCTCCGCGCTACGACGGCAAGAACAACCCCCTGGAGTTCCTGCAGCTCTACACTCTGGCCATCCAGGCCGCCGGGGGCGACGACAGGGTCATGGCGAACTGGTTCCCCATGGCCCTCAAGGACTCTGCGTCCTCATGGCTCACCAACCTCCCCGCCGAGTCCATCAACACCTGGGAGGAGCTCTGCCGGTGCTTCGTCGCCAACTTCAAGGGCACGTACGAGCGCGGCCTCACCTACAACGACCTCCGCGCTGTGCGTCAGAAGCCCGGCGAGACCCTCCGCAAGTACATCCAGCGCTTCAGCCAAGTGCGCAACAAGATCCCCAACGCCACCGACGCACAGGTCATTTCGGCCTTCCAGGCTGGGGTCACAGATGTGCGGATGCTCGAGAAGCTTGGCATCCACGACAACATCACCACCGTCGTCAAGCTTTTCGACTTGGCGGACAAGTGCGCCAAGGCTGAAGAGGGCCGCTTGTTCGTCAAGAACGAGCCAGGGGACCCCACCGAGGGGTCCAAGAAGAAGAAATCCTCCGAGAAGCGCAAGACTACTGCGGTCCTCGCGGCAGAGCCCGACGCCAAGCAGCCTCGCCAAGCTGCCACTCCAGCCGCAGGACCTGAGAAGAAGGATGATCGTCCCTTCTGCATCTACCACAACAGGCATTCTCATGCCACCGAGGACTGCTACGACCTCAAGAGGCTTCGCGAGGCTCGCGAGGCAAACGGAGGCCGCGGAGGCCGCGGCGGCCGCGGGGGGCGACGCTGGAACAACAACTACAACGACAACTACCAGCAGAACCCCCAGGCCAACGCCGTCCAGCCCGCGAACGACAACCTGCCTGCCGAGGCTGACGAGGGCTACCAGGTGCCTCGCGGGGCCGCTTGCATCCTCGGCGGGGCTCAGGCCCCTCGCTCCAACCGCCACTTCAAGCAACTCGCTCGCGAGGTCGCAGCAGCCCTTCCTGGAGTCGAGGCCTCCAGGCCCCTCAAGTGGTCCCAGTGCCCCATCACTTTCGACTCCAGCGACCACCCCAAGTCCACCTCGACCGTTGGCACCATCCCGCTGGTCTGCACCCCCACCATCAACAACATCGCCGTCTCTAAGACGCTCATTGATGGGGGTGCCGGCCTCAACGTCATCTCCGTCGAGACATTCGAGAAGCTGCAGGTGCCCTACGAGCGGCTCATGCCCACCAGGCCCTTCTCGGGAGTGACAGAGGGTCTTACCACCCCTTTGGGGCAGGTGAGGCTCGCCGTCACTTTCGGCACCCAGGCCAACTACCGCACCGAGCTGATCGACTTCGACGTCGCGCACATCGGCCTGCCCTACAACGCCATACTCGGCTACCCCGCCCTCGCCAAGTTCATGGCGGTGACCCACCACGCCTACAACCTCGTCAAGCTCCCTGGCTCGGGTGGCACCATTGTCATCCGCGGCGTGGTCTCGGACGCCCTGTACGCTGCGCAAGCGGCCTACAAGGCTGCCGCGGTGGCGTCACCCGCTGACGAGGACGAGGAACCCCTCCCGAGGCCCCCCGCGAAGAAGAAGCAGCTGTTCTCTCAGGAGAAGGCCGCGACAAAGCAAGTGTCTCTGGAGGCAAGCGGCTCGGGGGCTAGCGTCACCATCGGCGCCAACCTGCCTCCCAAATAGGAAAGCGCGCTCGTCGCCTTCCTCAGGGCAAACTCTGACATGTTCGCCTGGACACCGTCAGATATGTCCGGAGTACCGAGGGAGGTGATCGAGCACCACTTAGCCGTGTGTCCAAACGCACGCCCCGTGAAGCAAAAGGCGCGGCGCCAAGCGCCAGAGAAACAAGACTTCATCGTCAAGGAAGTAGAGAAGCTGAAGAAGGCCAGCATCATCAAGGAAGTGGTCCACCCCACTTGGCTCGCCAACGGTGTGGTCGTCCCCAAGCACACCGGAGGGAGCCGCCTCTGCATCGACTTCACCGACCTCAACAAGGCCTGCCCCAAGGACCCCTATCCCCTCCCGAGGATCGACCAGATCGTGGACTCCACCGCCGGCTGCGCGCTCCTCTGTTTTCTGGATGCCTTCTCTGGTTATCACCAGATCAAGATGGCAAAGGAGGACGAGGAGAAGACAGCATTTCTCACCCCTTGTGGTGTGTTCTGCTACGTCTGCATGCCCTTCGGCCTGAAGAACGCCGGCGCCACTTTCCAGCGCCTCATGAGGATCGCCTTGGGAGCTCAAATGGGGAGGAATGCAGAGGCCTACGTCGATGACATCGTCGTCAAGACCCGCGAGAAGGACACGCTCATCCAGGACCTCGAGGAGACCTTTGCCAACCTGCGCAAGGTCAACATCAAGCTGAACCCCGCCAAGTGCGTCTTCGGGGTCCCTTCAGGCAAGCTCCTCGGGTTCCTGGTATCTCACCGCGGCATTGAGGCCAACCCCGACAAGATCAAGGCCATAGAGCAGATGCAGCCTCCTCGTCGCCTCAAGGACATGCAGCGCTTAGCGGGATGTATGGCCAGCCTCGGCCGTTTCATCTCCAAGTTCGGCGAGAGGGCGCTGCCATTTTTCAAGATCATGAAGAGGTCCGGTCCCTTCAAGTGGACCCCTGAAGCAGCAAAGGCCTTTGAGGACCTGAAGAAATACCTGGCGAGCCCACCCATCATGGTTGCCCCACGCCCTCGCGAGCCTCTGAAGCTGTATCTTGCAGCCACTCCTCAGACGGCAAGCGCGGTCTTGGTGGCGGAAAGGGAAGAGCCAGTCCTCGCCAAGCAGACCTCCGCCTCGCCAAGCCCAGAACCCCCCGACAAGGAGGCACCCTCGCCAAGCATCCAGCCTCCTGCCGAGCCTCCCCAAGTGGGGCCTCAAGAAACCCTCGTCGAGGACTCTACCAAGCCTGGAGAGGAGTCAGCCGCTGCCACGCCAACGACTACCCTCGTCGAGCATCCCGTGTACTTCGTCAGCACAGTACTGCGGGACGCTCGCGAGCGCTACCCCATGCAGCAAAAGCTCCTCTTCTCGCTCCTCATCGCCTCCAGGAAACTGCGCCACTACTTCCAGGGCCACCCCATCAAGGTGGTCACCTCATATCCCCTGGAGCAGGTCCTGCGCAACCCAAACGCGACAGATCGCGTCGCAAGCTGGGGCATAGAGCTACAACCCTTCGAGCTGGAGTTTGACACCACCAGGGTCATCAAGGGCAGGGCGCTGGCTGATTTCATGGCCGAATGGACAGACACGCGTGAAGAAGAGCCTCAAGAGGAGGAGGTTACAGCCTCAGGAGGGACGACACCAAGCCACTGGACCATGCACTTCGACGGCGCCTTTGCGGCCAGGAGTGCAGGGGCTGGTGCCGTCCTCACCTCACCGACAGGCGACAAGCTCTACTACGCCGTCCAACTGTGCTTCAAGGACAATGACAAGGTCTCCAACAACATCGCTGAATATGAAGGCCTCCTCGCCGGGCTCAGAGCCGCCATCGCCCTCGGCATCAAGTACATCCTCATCAAGGGCGACTCCCAGCTCCTCGTCAACTTCTCCAACAAAAGCTACACGCCAAAGGACACCTACATGGTGGCCTACCTTGAAGAGGTACGCAAGCTGGAGAAGCACTTCAGGGGAATGGAGCTCAAGCACATCCCGCGGGCAGAAAACCAAGAGGCAGATGAAATTGCTCGGCGAGCAGCAAGAAGAGAAGCCCAGAAGCCTGGAGTGTTCGAGGAGAGGCTCACCAAGGCCTCGGTCAAGCAACCTGTGGTCAACATCAGCATCGACGAGGAGCTCCCACCTGCCCCACCGAGCGGAGCACCAAACTGTGGGTTGCCCTCGGGCGATCGCTTGCTGCTAACCCTGGTACGACAAGACACTGGTTGGATCGACGAGATCAAGAACTACCTGCAGAACCGAGCCCTCCCCGAAGACGACGCAGAGGCCGAGAGAATTGCTCGCCAGGCCAAGTCCTACTGCCTCCACGACGGAGACCTGTACCGCAAGCGACCCAATGGGGTTGCGCTGCGGTGCGTCCCTGCCGAGGAAGGCCGCCAGCTCATCAACGACATCCACAGCGGCGAGTGCGGCCACCACTCTTCCTCGCGCACCATTGCAGGCAAGGTCTTCCGGAGTGGCTTCTACTGGCCCTCAGTGCTTCAAGATGCCGCCGAAATCGTCCAGTCCTGCGACGCATGCCAATTCCACGCCAAGCAAATCCACCAGCCCGCGCAAGGACTCCAGACGATCCCGCTCTCCTGGCCGTTCGCGGTCTGGGGGCTGGACCTGCTGGGACCCTTCCCGCGAGCGCTCGGGGGCTACCGCTACCTCTACGTCGCCATCGACAAATTCACCAAGTGGCCTGAGGTGGAACCCGTACGCACCATTCCGGCGAAATCGGCGGTAAAATTCATAAGGAGCCTGGTCTGCCGCTTCGGCGTGCCCAACCGCATCATCACCGACAACGGCTCACAATTCATCAGTGGCGCCTTCAAGTCCTACTGCGGCAGCATCGGTGCCCAAATCTGCTACGCCTCGGTGGCGCATCCACGAAGCAACGGGCAGGCCGAGCGAGCCAACGCCGAGGTGCTCAAGGGCCTCAAGACGAGAAGCTTCAACCGCCTCAAGGCCAGCGGCAAGCACTGGATCGATGAGCTCCCCTCGGTGCTCTGGTCCATCCGCACCACGCCAACGAAGCCAACTGGTGAGACGCCGTTCTCCCTCGTCTATGGCGCTGAAGCCGTCCTCCCCAGCGAGATCACTCATGGCTCTCCGCGAGTCCTGGCCTTCAAGGAGGCTGAGGTGGACGAACTCCGCAACGACGACCTGCTGCTGCTTGAAGGGCTCCGCCGCAATGCGGCCCTGAGAGCCGCAAGGTACCAGCAAGACCTCCGTCGCTACCACAGCCGCCACATCCGCCCGCGCACTCTCGAAGCAGGAGACCTTGTCCTGAGGAGAATCCTCTCCAGGGCAGGCCTCCACAAGCTCTCACCAATGTGGGAAGGCCCCTACAGAGTCGTGCACATCGCCAGGCCTGGCTCCGCGCGGCTCGAGACGGAGGACGGCATCCCTGTCGCCAACCCCTGGAACATCCAGCACCTGCGCAAGTTCTACCCCTGATCGCCCTCGGCGAGCAACTTTTTGCATCAAGGGAGAGCCACGCGCCATCATCCTCCACGAGGAAAAACTTCGGGCTCCCCTCTCTACTATACGTGCCGCGGGCCGTTCGAGAAGACTCCCAAGCCATCACGCCTCGGCAAGGTAACCTCTTCAGGCACCATGCCTTGGCGTGGTGGATCCCCATGCCCAGCCATGGTGGACCGCAGGCTCTACAAGCCACCCCCGCATAGGGGCCCCCTCTGAGCTCTCTCTACATGCGTCGCCACGAGCACGCCCCCTCGAGAGTTTCAGCCACAGCATGTGGAACCCCATGCCTGACATGGTGGATTTTTGTTTCTGGCCACGCCAGTGTAATGAACATCTATTTCAGGTCATTTTGAACCTTTGCGCATCGCGCCAGCATATTTTGTGGCTTCGGTAAGCTGTTATGTTATTGCTGTTTATTTCTCGCTCGTATGATCCATCCTGTGTATCTCGCGAGCGGGGGCTAGCATGGTGCCATGCCACGGGAGCATCCCGGCAGCGCCTCAAACCCAAGGGATCCGAGCTCTGAACTCACGGACCAGCCTTCATGCATGTCAACTCCCAAGGAGCTCTGAACTCATGAGCCGGCTCCCGTGCACGTCAACTCACCAAGGACCTTGGTGCCTGTTCTCCTCGCGAGACACCCATGAAGGAACCTACGAGCACGCATAAGTTATCTAGCTATGTATCGCTTGTGGTACGCCTATCTGTCAAAACGCAGGAAAACAGGTCCAAAGTGAGCGCCAGGAACCAACACCCTCTCCAAGGCAAAAACATCTCGCCAGGGAACCAACACCCTCTCCAAGGCAGAATGCCTCGCTAAGCTAAGTACAAACACTTGGTCGAATTTCCTCTCGCTGGTTTTTGCCCCTCGAGTCTCTTTTCTCTCTCCTACGCCTCATGGGCTGCTTGCACGTCAAAGGGGGGCCCCAAGCATCGCGCTTCGAGGAGCTCTTACTTCTTGAGGCCTCACACACCCCCCGGCCTTGTGGAGCCCTGACTCTCACATACCGAAGCGGCGGTGGTGTAGCGCCAAGAGAGGGTCCTAAGACGTAGAGCGAAAAAGACATGAAGGGGAAAGACAAAAGCCACCCGAGGGACATTCACAAGCGCGTTCAAAAGCTTAAAGCAAGTCTTTACAAAAGTTGTTACAACCAAAATACTAAGATAACGTGCCCTCTGCACGCCCAGCTACAGACAAGGAGCTCAAGCCGTTGCGCCTCCTGAGGTGCCCGCCTTGTCCACGGCGGTCTCCGCCTCCTCTTCCAGAGCATCCCCCTCGTCGCCTTCGATCACCACTTGGTCGAATTTCTTGGCGAACGCGATGGCGGCCTGCGTGGCGGTCTCCCGCGCCTTGTTGCTGATGGCGCGCGGCGGTGCCATCACGTCCTCAAGATCAAGTGAGGGCTGGAGCCTCACGAGGTTGCTGAAGATGTTGGTGACGGCGACGACAAGGAGGTCGCGGCTCTCCTCCACGACGCGCTCGTCAAAGCTCTTCGCGACCCCTTCAAGCCTCCCGAGGAATTGCTCGAAGAAGTACGAATACGTGGTTTCATCGTCGGTCGCTGCGGAGAAGGAGGGGACGTCGATCCTCAGATCGTCCCCGACCGCGTGCGCACGGCTCACCAAGCTTTGAAGAATACTCTGGCGCTGGCGCGTCATGGACCGGTCAACCTGGCGCTGGTCCCGTGCTTGCTCCGCCAGAGCTGCGGCCGGCCCCACCTGCTGCCGGAGCTCATCCAGGTCCCTCTCCAGGGCGATGGCGTTCCCCTCCGCGCGAGCCTGGGCCTCCCGGGAGACCTCGAGGCAAGAGGTCAACCGCTTCTCCTCCTGCTCGAGCTCCTTGATGCGATTTTCGAACTCCTTGCGCTTGGTCTTGAAGCGGTCCTCCTGCTTCGTGGCCTTCTCGTCATATTCTTTGGCGAGGCCCTCGCGGACGAGCTTGACCTTGAGGTCAGCCTCTTCTTGGAGCCTCTTCCGCTCCGCCGTGAGGTTGGCTTCGTCAGTGGCCACCCGGCCCTCGCGCTCCTGCAGCTGCCCCTCGCGGGTGGCCTGGTCCTTCTCGAGCAGCTGGACCTGCTCCTCGCGCCTGTGCAGCTCCTTCTCTCGGAGGGAGAGCTCCTCCTCGTGCCGCACCAGCTCCGCCTCGCGGGGCGCTAGCTGCCCCTCGCGGGCATCCAGCAGCTCGCGGAGCTCCTTCAGGCTGGCCCTGGCGACCTCGGAGTCAGCAGCAAACTTCTGCTCCGCGGCCGCTAGCTCGTCGTGTTTGGAGGCGGTCTCCGCCTCGAGCGCCTCCCTGGCGGCGTCGAGCTCGTCCATCACCTCCTGCGCCTCCCGCTTGACGCTGTCGCGGGTCTCTTTGGCGAAGCGGAGGGCCTCTTGGCGCTCCGCCTGGGCCGCCGCGTCCTGCCGGCGGCACATCTCCACCCTCTCGTGAAGAAGGGTCCAGGCCTCACCGAGCCTTGCCCTTTCCTCCGCCAGGGCGTTTTCTTCCTCGGCGAGCTGCTCCTCCAGCCCGTCGAGCGCCCGCCGCGCCTGGTTGAGGACGACCCGGCGATGAGTTGCTTGGCGCCGCGGCTCTTGCAGCGCCAAGGAGGCTCCCGCGCTACTGCCGGGTGCGGAGTCCTCGATCCTCGTCGAGGCGCCCGGGGCCTCCTGCCTCGGGCCCACGACCGCCTCCGGTGCGGTCTGGGGGCTTGAGGGGGCGCCTCCCTCGACGCTTGCTTCGGTTGCCCTCTGGGGGCTGGGCGCCCTCTCGCGCTCAGCTCCAGCGCCGGTGGGCTCCGGAGGTGCCTCCGCCTCCTGCTCCTCAGGGGCGCCTCCGGCCCCCTCTGCGACGGCCGCGTCCGCCGCGGCCTCGGGCACATCGGCCCCTTGTGGGGGAGCCTCCCCCTCCGTTGGGGGCGGCTCCATGACGATCTCCTCGTCCATGCTCTCCTCCACCGTCTCGGTCTGGACGGGAGGAGTGGCCGTCCTTGTTGGCGACGGCGGTGCCACCTCTTCTACCACCTCCTCCGTGCGGCGCTCGGCCGCGGGAGGAGTCGCCGCTCGAGCCGAGGACGGCGTCACCTCTTCGGTCACCTCATCCTCGCGGTGCTCCGCCGCGGGAGGAGTGGCCGCGCGAACTGGCGACGGCGTGGCCTCCTCAACCACCACCACCTCCGCGCGGTGCTCGACCGCGGGAGGGATAGCTGCCTGCTGCGGCTCACCAGTCAAGGGCGTCTCCGCGACGGCGCTGGTGGTCTCTCCAGCCTTGCAGAGCCGCCGCCTCTTTGGCTCCGCAGGTCGCCTGAAAGGAAGATAAGTGGAAGATCCTTCAAGGGGATTTTCTCAGAAACAAAATGCTAAAGGAAAAGGAAAGAATCGAAGGCTTACTCATCGGCCATCACCCACACCCTTTTCTTCGCCTTGGGCGGCTGGGTGTTGCTTGCTCCGGCCTCCTCCCGAGCCGCTCCTGTCTCCGCGCGAGGAGGGTCTCTCGCGGTTGCGGCCCTCCTGTCGTGGACGGCCTTGGAGCGGGGTTCGCAGCGCCCTCCCCCGCCGCCGCTCGTCTCCTCCTCTTCGACGCGCTGGGAGCGGGCGACGCGGAAGGCATCCTCCTCGTCGCTGGAGGAGAGCACCTGAGGTCCACTTCAGCGGAACGCTCCTTGAGGAGCCGGCGTCCTCACCGACGGGGTCGGTTCCCCTCGAGGCCTCGTCCTCGCCGAGGGGGTCCTCGTCTCTCGAGGCCTCTTCCTCAGCAGACTCCTCGGCCTCCTCAGGCTCCGGAGACTCGTCCATGTACTCCGGCTCCGCCGCCCACGGGTTAGGGCGAGGCCCGCGGTGCCCCGCGGGCACCATTCCCCATTCGTCGAACGTGGGCATGCACGCGCGCTGCTCCACGATGCTCTCCTCGGCGAAGCAGATGAGTGGCTTGGCCTGCTCCTTGGTGGGGGACGGGACCTCCGACGTCGCGAAGAGGACGCCCATGATCTGGCGTAGTACCTCAGGCGCAAAGCCATCCCTGCTCAGGCGCATTGCGTCCTCCTTGCCGTTGTACCGCCACACCGGCTCGGCGTGCAGCTGCAGGGGAGCGATCCGGCGCCTCGTGAAGTCTTTTGCTACCATCTGGCCGGTGACCCCTGCCTCGCGGAGGCTCTGAATGAACACGTACACCGCGTCAAGCCTCGGGCCCCTGAAGTCCGCGCTCGCCCAGCGCGCCCACTTCCTCGGGGGCGCCTCGGGCACCTCCAGGAGAGGGTGAGTGGCCTTGGCGTCGACGAAGAGCCACTTCTCGCGGAACTTCTCCACCTTCTTCGTCACCTTGGTGATGGCGTTCTCACCGCACCAGGCGATGGGAATGTAGTTCTCGCTCCTGGCGTCGGCGATGCGGAAGGAGACGCATCCGAGCCGCTCATTCTGGGCGGTGCTCCGAAGTGAGTAGAAGCTGCGGAAGAGCGCCACCGAGGGGCGGATGCCGATGTAGGCCTCACAGAGGTGGGCGAAGATGGCGAGGATGAGGATGGAGTTGGGATGAAGATGAAGCAACTGGATCTGGTACACCTCCAAGATCGCCAGGGGGAAATCGGAGAACGGCGGAACCAGGCCGGCGTAGAGACCATGGAGGAAGATGGGGTAGAACGCCTCGGTGAGCCTGCTGCCGGCCGGCCTCATCTCGATGGCGCCGTGCTCGTTGGTGCTCGCCGCCGCCAGATGGCGCACCTTGGCTACCCCTGCCGCGGTGACGCGGGTCCGCGGTAGCGCTCCCTCGAGAGCCGCAGCGCGCGCCATCGCCGCCGACGTGCCGGCCCGCATTGCGGCCTTGCCCTTCGGGTCGGTGTTGGCTTTCTTGGGCGCCATCGGTCGCCAGAGAAGAAGACGAAGACTCCGGAGTTGGAGCGCTCTGGAGAGAATGGAGGTGTGGGGAGAAGTTTGCGGAGGAGTTATGGGAGAAGTGAAGGGCACAGGAAACCAGGGTACCACGGGCCGGCCTGCCAGGGCCCACAGGATTCTTTGGATGATTTTCGCTAAGGACCAGGCTCTCCAAGCCTGGCGAGCCTCGCGAGGGTATTCCCCTCGCGAGGGGTCTTTTCTCCTCGCCGAGGATTCTCTCTCTTGGCGAGGGATCGCAACTCGACAAGGTGTCTCCAACGCCACCCGCAATTCTGCTAAGGACCAAGCCGAAGGGCTCGGCGAGGCTTTTCGCCTCGCCGAGGCTCCTTCCTCATTTGGTCATCCCTGCCTCCGCGGCAGAGCGCACATGGGCTCTGCGCCATGTGTAGAGTGACGCGCGCGCTTGCGCGCGATGACGACGACGCCGCAGTTGCCGTTCCCATGTATAAAGGAGTCAACAAAGCAGCGCCAAGCAAAGCAGACAACGAGTATTGCCACTTCGGTGATAAGGGAACCGTCTGCAGCTACGCTCCAAGGGCGACGTCACCGTGGGACCCGTTTCGCCTCCGCAGTGCCAGCCCGCCGCCCGTTGGACGGTGGCCTTTTCCAGCTTTGGTGACGCCGTCCCTGCCCTGGACCGCGTCCATGGCCTTCACCTTTCTGGTGGACTTCACCTTTATGGTGCACCGCGCCTCCTCCTTCGTCGCCGTGTGGTAACCCTTCCCGCCCAAACATTTGGGCGGAAGAGGTCCGAGACGCCTATAAAGGGAGAAGGGGGTGCGCCCAAGCAAGGGGTTCGTTCGGTTTTCGGAATCTGGGAGCTTAGAAACCCTAGATCTGAAGACTAGTAAGTAGCCATTGTTAGCCACCTCGAGCTCGACAAGCTCTCCTTGTACTGTGAACTCTCCAAGCAGTGCAATACACAAAAGCAGGACGTAGGGGTTTTACCTCCACAAGAGGGCCCTGAACCTGGGTAAGACCGAGCGTTCCATCTCTGCAGTGTTGTCCCGCAGCGAGTCCGACGAGCATCGTCGCCGGAGCACGTTGAGGGTTGTTTGATTCCGTGTTCAGCCCCTTACTCGATCCTTCTCGAGACACACCCAGTTCCTTGGACAGTTCTCCGACACGAGATCTTTCAGAGGAGCTTTCCCATACACACGTCCGAACAATACCCACCTACATCCCCTACATCTGCTTGTTCGTCCGGTCAGGTCCACTCGACATACTTAATCAAGACAGAGCCCATATGACTAGTGGCTGCACTGGAAGTAAACTAGACATGGAGTGACATGAAATCTCGAGGCCCTGGGTGGCGAGCACAAGTGCACATACTCAGGTTCACACCATAGAAATGGGCCTGAGCAGCCACTCAACTTTAAACAACCGGTAGAGCAACACCAAATCCACCCAGGTGGTTAATTAATTTAGTAGAATTTTTCTTAACTCCTCTACCACAAAACAATTATTTTTGCAGCAACAACTCTACTAAATTAAATAGGTCACTAGTCAACTAATCATGTGGCTAACCTATCAGGTTTGCATAGCATAATAACTTTAATAAAAACAGCCTATCATGCATGCTACTGGAAAATAGTCTACAGTGCCATATAAAAATAGTAATAGGTCATTCATGAATTGTGTATGCACTTGCCTTGGTAGTTGTTCAGGTTGCAACACTCACAGCACTCCTGGCACTCTTCACAATCTAAACAAGCAAAATACAATAATTCAATACACAGGCAAATAGGCAATACAATAAAAACATGCATGCATGATGATTGCTAACAACACAAGTCAAAGTTAAACAACTAATAAAGTTATTACTTTCTGTTATTTGCTATATGCATGATGCTCATGATTCATATTTTAAGTGGCTTTAATAATTTAAAAACAATTACTATAGTCAAAATGCCACTATTTGAGTTTTTACAAAACATTATAAATGCATGATGCAAAAGTGCAAACTAAAAATACTACTGGACAGAGGACACTAAAGGACACACTTTTGCAGAAGAAATCAATTTAAAATAATGTATGGATTTAAAGATATGCCAAAATTACTCAAATCTCTCATTTGAAATTTGACTAATTTAAATTAGTCAAAACAGAGAACTAACAGTTCTAAAATAATCTACAGGTCATAAGGTTTTCAAAAATATAAAGTTCATTAAATTTGGCCGAGCCATTAAAAAGATATGAAGGTTCTAAGGTTCAGGGGTTTTTCTGCAAAACTGCCAAATTAAGTTAATTCGGCCGAAATTAGAGAAAATGGGTCTGACGTGGACGCTGACTGTGCGCTCACTCAGCGCTGACACGGCGCGCTCTGATTAGTTGGTACCGGTTCGAGTTAGGGAAATAAAAAGGACCGTGCGATCTAGATCCAACGGCTGAGATTAAAAGCATCTCGGGCCGGCCGGAGTTAGGGTTACGGCGGACGGCGGCGCGCGGCAGCGACGGAGCGGCATCGGGCGTTCCCGACGAACTACGGTGTTCAAGGACGCGCAAATCTCACCTCGATGATCGGTGTGACGAGGCGGTCCAGGTGGCGAGGTGGCGTGCTCCGCGGTCGTCTCCTTCTCCGGTGATTGCTCGCCGGAGTTGCGGGTGGCGGCGGGTTGCTTCGGGTGAGAATGCACTCGTCGATCTGGCGACAGGAAAAATCACCGCGCGTGTCAAACTTTTCCGCAAGGAGGAGAGAAATGGATTGGGGCAAGAGAGAGGAGCTGGGGCCGTCGGAGAGCGGCCGGAGCTCGGAGTCTTACCGACGGCAGTGGCGGCGCGACGAGCTCGAATCTGAGCAGCCTGACGGCGCTTAGCTAGGGTTTTTGGGGGCGAAAAGAAGAGGGGTGGCCGGGGTTTATAAGGACTCGAAGGATTGGAACCAATCCCACGAAAAACGCTCGGATTTGATCAAGTTTGGTTCGGATACGACGTCGTGGAGAGAAAGAAAGAAAGAGAGAAAGAAAAGAGAGAGGGGAGAAAGAGAGGCCGGTCGGGGAGCTTGCTGGGCTGGTCCTGGGCCTGCTCGGGTGGGCTGGCTCGGGCTGGCTGGCCGGTTTTTTTTTTTTTTTGGCAAAACCTTTCCCCCTTTTCTTTTCCCTATTTTCAAAACTGAAAATAAAACCTTTGCTAAACTTTTTATAAATATTTGTAAAAATATTTTTCAGAGAGCTTAACACATTTATAAAATTGTGGCACTGATTTTGCCAGCAATTAAAATAAAAGAAATCAAAATATTGGCTAGGGTTGCTTAGCCCCTTTTATGCCATTTTGGAGAAATAAAACCACTTTGAAATAAACCACTAAATTAAATGAAATAAATGCAACAAACAAATGCATATGATGACATGAATGCATGCTTATGCAATTTTTGAAAATTGGGATGTTACACATAGGCAGAAGGAAGTAAACATCATAACGGCCCCTAGGCCAGCAGTCATTACAGAAGAAAGCGCAATATATCAAGTATTACAATTTAACACAAAATACTACGAATCAGCTACTGCGTGCTGGCAGTTTTCTTCGACTTCTCCGCGCGCTTGGCGGCCTGCTTTTCCAGAGTCTCCGTTAGCCTCTGCGCAAGCTTGCGGGACCTAGCAGAGAAATCGCTAAGCGACAGCGTTTTGCCGTCGGGTCCGCGGGGAACCCCCGGCACGGCTTTGTTGAAGTCGCCTTCGAAGCCGTGCCCCAGCAGCATGAGGAGAGTGGTCTGCGAGCCACGTACGGTCTGCTCATGCCGGAAGTCCCCGATGGTGGAAGCCTCCGGGCCAAACAATTTCGCCAGCTCGCCAAGGGATGCAGGAGGCTGACTCTTGGGGAGCACACTGCTGTGCAAGCACGTCAGCGCGTCCTTCGCCTTCAGCAGGAGACCACCCGTCTGGCAGCTAGCACCTTCGAGAGCAGCCAGGGCACCCTCCAAGTCTTCCGGAGATGCCTGGACGCTCGAGCTAGTGGAAGTGCCCAGATACCCTGCATAGAAAGATGAAGGACGAGAGGTTTCAGCAAACACAAAGACACGGTGAAACTTCAGCAAAAGAAAGCAACACGTACCTAACAGGGAGTTCGCGACGGCATTGAGTCGTTAGACGATCGCCTTCTCACGCTGCTCGGCTCCCTCCTTGGACGCTCTCGCGGCCTCATCAGCCATCACGCGAGCGTCGTTCTTGGCGGACTCGAGTTTGGTTTTAAGTTCAGCGGTTTGTTGCCTGGAACCATCCCTCTCGCGTCGAGTTTGCGCTAGGGACTCTATAGCAAGCACAGATTTAGAAACGTCGCAACACAAAGACCTGATGCAGACAAAGGGGAGAGAGGCTATGTACCTTGAAGATCAACATCCTGTTGATTGAGTCGCACCACCTCTGTTTCCATAAAGGTGTAGCGCCGGCCAATGTCCAGCAACTCGCTTACAACAGACTACACCAAGCACAAAGTAACAATCAATGATACAGAACTTGAGTCTATACCCGACTGTGCCTAGTCGCATATAGACTCGGGGGCTACTCCCATCGGGAGCGCTATCGCGCACCCGATTAGACAAACCAGGAGCTAAACAGAGGAAAAGCGGACTTTGAGTCTATACCCGACTGTGCCTAGTCCCATATAGACTCAAGTAACTTACATGCTCGGACGAGGAGAGCGGAGGAGCAGCGGCGATCGTAACAAGCGTGTCCCCTTTGGCACCAGTGATGACCCACAAGTATAGGGGATCTATCGCAGTACTTTCGATAAATAAGAGTGTCGAACCCAACGAGGAGCAAAAGGTGTTGGCTTGTAGATTCCAGCAAGGTTTCACTGCAAACACTAACAGGAGGATTTTTATGGGTTTTTATAATAACAAATAAATAAAGTGCGAGTAAACAAAAGAGAGAAATAATCATTGCAGCAAGTGGCCCAATCCTTTTTAGCACAAAGGACAAGCCGGTGATTTCTACTTATAATGGCTAAACGCTCCTGAGGACACATGGGAGTTATGTCAAGTCACTTTCGCTTCATACTGCTGATTAATGTTTAACGTTTTGCTAAGTGTTGTGTGGGTGAACCTATGCTAATTAACCGCCCTTACTTGGACTAGAACACACTTGTGATTACACTTCCCTACAAGCATCCGCAAATGGAAAGAAGTATATAAGAATTAACTAACCACGGCCTTAAACTTTGAGATCCTACACTCCCTCATGCACTAGTTTACCGGTGGGGGTTCGGGTTTCTGTCATTCCTGCAACCACCTCACATGCAAACTAAATACACAATGCATTCCCCTAGGCCCATAAAGGTGAAGTATCATGTCGACGTTCACACAACACCACTAGAAGAATAACACCACAACATAAATATCAAACCATTAAATATTACTCAGCATAATTCACTACTTGCAACGAGACTCCCCATGTCCTCAAGAACTAAACGAACTACTCACAAGACATCATATGGATCATAATCAGAGATGATGAATGAATGATTAACAATCTGGTCATAAAAGTATTTCACCGATAAAACTCAATAGCATCAACTACACAAGGCAATCAACACCGAAAAAGTGATCCCAATGAACTACAACAAGTATAACCCTAGATGAAGCGGCGGAACGGAGTGAAGCCGTGGGGATGATGGTGTTGTCGGTGAGGATGATGTTGATGATGATCCCGATGAAGCTCGTGATGATGACGATGACGATGGCGACGATCTCCCCTCTCCGGGAAGGAATTCCCCCGGCAGATTTCTCCCTGCCGGAGAGCTTTTTCGCTCTCTATGGTTTCCGCCACTGAGGCGGCGGCGGAATATTTCTTCGAAGTGTCCCCCATGATTTTTAGGTCAAATGGATGATATACATCAAAGGGGGAGCCGGAGGCGACCCAGGGCCACCAGGTGGGACCCAGGCGTGGCCTAGGGGTAGGCCACGGCCAGGTGGCACCTGGTGGCCTGGTGGCTCCCCTCTGCCTCCTATTCTGGCTTCTCTCATCATCTGGCAAAATACTGATCCTTGAATTTTTGTGGAATTTTTGGCGATGCAGAAGTATAGTATCTTGACGGTGCTTTTTCCAGCTGATTCCGGGCTCCGGCAGTCAAATCACCAACAATCATCAAACAAGCAAAATAAGATAAAATAACATAAGTATAGCATTATAATAAGAAATATATCCATGAATAACAGTAAATTATGATATAAAATAGCGATGCAAAATGGACGTATCAACTCCCCCAAGCTTAGACCTCGCTTGTCCCCAAGCGAATACTGAGCTCGGTAAACATGACCACAGGTTTATGGAGTGAAGTGCCGATAATATCGAATACGGACAAGCAGCATCAGTATTTACTAAACAAGCACACACTCATTCTAAACAGCAACATTTTCTCATATCAAACTTAAAGAACAAGTGATGGATCAATCACATATAGAGGTGCACAGAGAAAAACATAATTGAGTGATGGCAAACTGTGTTCTTGGTCAGAGAACATCTAACATATCAAACTTATCTTTCAAGGAGAATCTATATATATAAGAGCCATCATTTAGCAGATATCACGAGTTCAATCATCAAAGACTCCATGCATCATTGGAAACTTCCAAGAGTTATATTCTTGCAATAAAAGTATAAATACCGTAGGACGAAGATAATTGTTTAGCAAAGCTCAACTTTCAACTTGTTTACCACAATGGTAATGTCAACTGCAATAAAACATAATCAAACATATTTCTGCAATATAATTGATTGTATCTCAACTCAACACCGTTTGTTTTGCTAGTAAAGGACAGAAGGGATAGGTTCACTGACTCAACATAAAAGTAAAAGAAAGGCCCTTCGCAGAGGCAAGCAGGGATTAGTCATGTGCTAGAGCTTTTTAATTTTTCTAAACAGAAGCAAAACAGTTTTGAGATATGCATATTTTCATCAACGACTTCACAGTAAAGAAACTAGCTAGTCCCCCATTTCAAGCAAGGCTTTTAGACTTGTGAGAGCGGCTGGTTTTAGAGGAACGAGTACATTTATCTTTCTCCTTTGTTTCACCACTAACCAATGTTTTAACTGATTTCTCAGGCTTTCATTGTGCGGAGGAGAATGGTGAGTTATATTTATATTTTTCTTAAGCAGCTCTCGGGTAAATTCAAGTGAGGACGTGAACCATGAGCACCGGGTGAAAAAGATGGGGAAATGACCTTGCTTGTCACGGGTTATATCTAGCTTCCTACTTCTTCCTCATGAGCTTAAAAACAGACGCACAAAAAGGAGAATTTTGAAAGTTTTAAAGATAGCACATGAAAATTTTACTTGGAGTGGCAAGGAAATACCACATGTATGTAGGCATGGTGGACACAAATGGCAAAAATGTTTGGCTCAGGGATTTGGATGCACGAGAAGCATTCCCTCTCAATGCAAGGTTTTAGGCTAGCAAGGCTTTTATCAAACATAGGTGTTGAGAGATAAAAAAAATATATATTACCAGTAATAAGATTGATCATACCTTAGAGAGCCATCTTCCTTGTCAGCATAAAGTTCTTATTCAAGAATATAAGGCTTGGAAACCGACAAATCTGTAAGATATCAAAGATAATATATTTGCAAGTGAAACTTTCTTCTCTACTTAAGCATCCAAGAATTGTTGCTACTGACCAATGCTATGTTTGCCAACACCCAATAAGATTTTAAAAGTAGCGCCTAATGTGAAGCCAACACTCTTCCAAAGAGATCTAGAGATTATTTGCAAGCTAGAATAAAACAGTGCAGGAAAGTAAAAACAAGACTTCTCATTAATATTCCATAATGACTACCACACCAATGGATACAAAGCTAATACATGATAGGAGGACGACCACAATGCACACAATATTTCATATGATAACTTCTCTACTCAAGACAGGACACACGACTAAAAGATAAAAAGGTAAAAGATAATGATGATACCGAGGCACTCCCCCAAGCTTGGAACAAGCTAAGGGAGTGCCATTACCCATGACGTCCAAATTACTCCTTCGGTGGTGACGGAGTTCTTTCCACTAGCCTCTCGATTGTTTCCTTAAGCTCATCCAGCTTGTAACCAAGATTACGAATCATCTCGGTATTACTTTCAATACGGCTCATGATGCGGTCCAAAGGAGAGTCCCAGTCCTTGGACCAAAGCTTCCTTTTCCACCTGTGCTCATCCTTGCACCAATTTTGAAAGGGTTCGCCTTCACTTTAATGCTTGCAATCGTGGCGCGAGGATACGAGCGAGGATCTTCTTCTATCTCTTCTTGTTGATCCTCAAAGGGCTCCATGGGCTCCTCCTCCACCTCCTTAGTTTCCTCCTTGTCTTCCTTATGAGAATACATCTTGATCTATAGTTTGAAAATCTGGCTGAAACAACTCGAAAACAAAAAGCATCGAAAACACGAGATACAGACCTCAAAAGATCCGGGTAAATATATAGTAAAAATTTCCCGAACAAAAGGAAAGCAAAAAAGACAAAGCGGAGTCTTAGGCGGTGTCCTGGGGCTCTAGGTGGGACCCAGGCGCGGCCCAGACCTGGGCCGCGGCCAGGTGCCACCTGAGCACCCTGGACTCTGACTCCGTCTCTTCTTCGTCTCGTAATTTATTATATTACCTAAAAACAGCAAATATAAATTTTCTGGAATTTTACGAGGAAGTTTACTTAAGGGAACTGATACCTATTCCAATTCTGACTCTGGATCCTCCCGGTATTTGTCTTTGATGAATTCTTCCGGAGTCACAACTTGTATTATATCGACATCCTTTTCAAGTGGATCACCAGAGATATAATGCTTGAGCCTCTGGCCATTAACCACCTGTGGTTTATCTCCGTCCAATGAATTAATTTTGATGGCATCGGATCGATAAACTTCTTCGATAATAAAGGGGCCTTCCCATTTCGATAGGAGCTTTCCTGCAAAAAATCTGAGATGAGACCTATACAATAGTAGTTTGTCTCCCACATTAAATTCTCTTTTAAAAATCTTTTTGTCATGCCACTTCTTAACATTTTCTTTAAACAATTTAGCATTTTCATAAGCTTCACTTCTCCACTCATCTAAAGAACTTATATCAAATAGACTTTTTTCACCGGCAAGCTTAAAATCATCATTAAGCTCTTTAGTTGCCCAATAAGCTTTATGTTCTAATTCTAGTGGTAAATGACAAGCTTTTCCATAAACCATTTTATAAGGAGGCATGCCCATGGGATTTTTAAAAGCAGTTCTATAAGCCCATAAAGCATTATTAAGTTTCTTAGACCAATTCTTTCTAGATTTATTAACAGTCTTTTGCAAAATTAACTTAATCTCCCTATTAGTTAATTCCACTTGTCCACTAATTTGAGGATGATAGGGTGAAGACACTCTATGATTAACATCATAGTTAGCAAGAGTTTTTCTAAAAGCACCATGAATAAAGTGGGAACCTCCATCAGTCATTAAATATCTAGGTACACCAAACCTAGGAAAAATGACATCCTTAAGCATTTTCAAAGAGGTTTTATGATCAGCACTAGGAGTAGGAATGGCTTCCACCCATTTAGTGACATAATCAACAGCAACAAGTATATGAGTATTACCATGCGAACTGGGGAAAGGACCCATAAAGTCAAATCCCTAACAATCAAAAGGTTCAATAACAAAACAATATTTCATAGGCATTTCATTTCGTCTACTAATATTACCAACTCTTTGTCATTCATTGCAAGATAAAATAAATTTCCTTAAATCTTTAAATAGAGTAGGCCAATAAAAACCTGATTGTAGCACTTTGTGTGCAATTCTGTCTCCAACATGATGTCCACCATAAGGACTGTTGTGGCATTTCCTCAAAATTTCTTCTTGCTCATACTCTGGAACACATCGCCGAATGATACCGTCAACTCCTTCTTTATATAAGTGTGGGTCATCCCAAAAATAATGCCTCAGGTCATAGAAGAATTTCTTCCTTTGCTGATAAGTAAAATTTGGAGGCAAAAATTTGAAAACAATAAAGTTAGCATAATCTGCATACCAAGGATTTTCACGAGTGTTTACCTTTATGGCTGCCAACTGTTCATCTGGAAAATTATCATTAACAGCAATAGGATCATCAAGAATATTTTCCATTCTAGACAAATTATCAGCAACTGGGTTGTCAGCACCCTTCATGTCAACTATATGCAAATCGAATTCTTGCAACAAACCCATCTAATAAGACGTGGCTTAGCATCTTTATTTTCCATGAGATATTTAATAGCGGCATGATCAGTATGAATAGTTACTTTACAGTCAACAATGTAAGATCTAAACTTATCACAAGCAAAAACAACAGCTACAAATTCTTTTTTAGTAGTTGCATAATTCTTTTGAGCACTATCAAGAGTTTTGCTAGCATAATGAATAACATTCAGTTTTTATCAATGCGCTATCCTAAAACAGCACCTACAGCAAAATCACTAGCATCACACATTATCTCAAAAGGCAAATTCCAATCCGGAGGTTGAACAACTAGAGCGGTTGTTAAAGCTTTTTTAAGAATTTCAAAATCTTCTTTACAGTCATCATAAAAAACGAAACAAACATCTTTTGCAAAAGATTAGTAAGAGGTTAAGAGGTTTTGGAAAAATCCTTTATAAACCTCCTATAAAAACCAGCATGACCAAGAAAACTGCGTATACCTTTAACATCCCTTGGACAGGGCATCTTCTCTATAGCTTCAATTTTAGCTCTATCGACTTCAATGCCCCTTTCCGAGATATTGTGTCGAAGAACTATTCCTTCGTTAACCATAAAATGGCATTTCTCCCAATTCAAAACAAGGTTTGTTTCGTCACATCTCTGCAAAACTTTATCAAGATTGTGTAGCCAATTATCAAAAGAAGTCCCATAGACAGAGAAATCTTCCATGAACACTTCCACAATTTTCTCACAAAATCCATGAAAAATAGCAGACATGCATCTTTGAAAAGTAGCAGGGGCATTACATAAATCAAAAGGCATGTGTCTATAAGCATAAGTTCCATAAGGATAGGTAAAAGTTGTTTTCTCTTGGTATTGGTGTCAGACCGCAATTTGAGAAAAACCAGAATAACCATCAAGAAAACAAAAATGAGTGTTCTTAGAAAGCCTTTCTAACATTTGATCAATAAAAGGTAAGGGATAATGATCTTTCTTTGTTGCTTTATTTAATTTTCGAAAATCAATGGACATTCTATAGCCGACTAAAACTCTTTGAGGGATAAGCTCATCATTATCATTTGCAACTACAGCTATACCTCCTTCTTTAGGAACACAATGCACAGGACTAACCCACCTACTATTAGCAATAGGGTAAATTATACCTGCTTCGAGGAGTTTAAGCACCTCGTTTCTTACCACTTCCTTCATTTTCGGATTTAATCTCCGTTGATGATCAACAACAGGCTTTGCATCAGGCTCAAGATTAATTACATGTTGACATACAATAGGAGAAATCCCTTTAAGATCATCCAGAGTACAACCCATCGCGCCCCAATGTTTTCGAAGTACTTCAAATAGTCTCTCTTCTTCCTGTCCTGAAAGTTTAGCACTAATAATATCAGGATATATTTTCTTCTCATCAATAAATGCATATTTAAGATCATCAGGAAGCATTTTGGGTTCAAAGACAGGATCTCCCTTAGGAGGGGTCGGCATCCCTAAGGATTCCACCGGTAAATTATGTTTTAGAATTGCGGGTTGATGGAGGAAGATGTCTTCCAACTCGTTCCTTTCCTGCATGAAAACCTCACTTTCATGGTCCTCCATGAATTGTTGCAAAGGATCGCTAGGAGCAACAGCAATAGCAGCAAGCTTTTCAATTTTACAGTCCTCATTAGGCAATTCTTTTTCATGATGTTGTTTAGCAAATTTGGAAAAATTAAACTCATAACTTTCACCGCCAAACATAGTAAAAACCTTTTCCTTTTTGCAATCTATAACGGCACTGCAAGTATTTAAGAAAGGTCTACCAAATATAATTGGACAAGAATTATCTGCAACAGAACCAAGTACTAGAAAATCAGCAGGGTATTTAGTCTTACCACATAAAACTTCAACATCTCTAACAATTCCCACCGGAGAGATAGTATCTCTATTAGCGAGCTGAATAACTACATCGATATCCTCAATTTCGCAAGTCCCAATTTCATGCATTACTTCTTGATATAGGGAAAAAGGTATTGCACTAGAGCTAGCACCATATCACACAAACCATAATAGCAATGATCACCAATTTTCACAGATATAACAAGAGAACCAGCCTTTTTAACTTCTCTTTTAAAGGCCTAACAATGTTAGAAGCTTCCTCACAAAAGACTATATGATCTCCTTCTACATTTTCTCCTATTAAATCCTTAACTAAAGCTACCGAAGGTTGTACTTTCAGTTGTTCATTATGCTCTTTAGCTTTCTTTCCACTTTTTTTAACAACTTTGGTAATCATAGCATGTTCTTTTACTCTAACAGGAAAAGGCAATTTCTCAACATAAGAAACAGCCAAAATAGGATTAGGAGTGTAAACTTGTATTGCATTTTCAGTGATAGGAGTGATTTCAATTTCTTTAATTGGTTCATAGAACTTATTCCATTTTTGCTTAGGAATATCAATGTAAGAAGCAAAAGCATTAAAGAGATCGATAATGATTTGAGAATCAAGACCATATTTAGCACTAAACTCATGAAAGTCAGGAGTTTCACCAAAAGATTAAATGCATTCATAATCACAAATTATACATGATTCATTACCTTTATCTATTTCCCAATCTTCAGTATTGCGTTGAATTCTCTCAAGAAGATCCCATTTATAATCAATCTTCTTATTTGTGAAAGATCCAGCTGAGGAAGCATCAAGTCCTTGTCATGAGGAGAAATTCTTGCATAAAAATTTGTAACTATAATGCTTCTGGGATATCATGAATAAGGCACTTAAGCATTAAAGCTTTCAATCTCCCCCAAGCTTGAGCAATACTTTCTCCTTTGCGAGGCCAGAAGTTATAAATATAATTCCTGTCTTGGTGAATTTCATGCAGAGGATAAAATTGAGCATAAAAGAGGCACTATTTTATCCCAATCCAATAGATGAGAATCATCCAATAGCCTATACCACTCCATAGCTTTGTCCTTCAGTGACAATGAGAATAATTTCCGCATGATTACTTCTATAGAAACCCCTGCAATCTTAAACAAACCACATATATCTCTCATAAATAGCAAGTGATAACCAGGATGAACCGTTCCATCTCCTGCATAACGGTTACTCATAACACGATCAACAATTCCCATAGTTATTTTAAATGGAACATTTTCAATAGGTGGAGGACCTCTTGCTGCCACAAGAGCAGCAGAGAGGGTGTCTCCAAATGTTGCTTCAAACTCAGAAGGCTCCATAATGAAGTAGAACAACAGGTAAAAATAAAAATAGCACTTGAAGTAAAAGTGTTCCTTACCAATTCTACTTACCAACAGCGCTTTACTCCCCGGCAACGGTGCCAGAAAATAGTCTTGATGACCCACAAGTATAGGAGATCTATCGCAGTACTTTCGATAAATAAGAGTATCGAACCCAACGAGAAGCAGAAGGTGTTGGCTTATAGATTCGAGCAAGGTTTCACTACAAAAACTAACAGAAGGATTTTTATGGGTTTTTATAATAATAAATAAATAAAGTGCGAGTAAATAAAAGAGAGCAATAATTATTGCAGCAAGTGGTCCAATCCTTTTTAGCACAAAGGACAAGCCGGTGATTCTACTTATAATGGCTAAACGCTCCTGAGGACACATGGGAGTTATGTCAAGTCACTTTCGCTTCATACTGCTCATTAATGTTTAACATTTTGCTAAGTGTTGTGTGGGTGAACCTATGCTAATGAACCGCACTTACCTGGACTAGAACACACTTGTGTTTACACTTCCCTACAAGCATCCGCAAATGCAAAGAAGTATTTAAGAATTAACTAACCACAACCTTAAACTTTGAGATCCTACACTTCCTCATGCACTAGTTTACCTGTGGGGGTTCGGGTTTCTGTCATTCCTGCAACCACCTCACATGCAAACTAAATACACAATGCATTCCCCTAGGCCCATAAAGGTGAAATGTCATGTAGTCGACGTTCACACAACACCACTAGAAGAATAGCACCACAACTTAAATATCAAACCATTAAATATTACTCAGCATAATTCACTACTTGCAACGAGAGTCCCCATGTCCTCAAGAACTAAATGAAATACTCACAAGACATCATATGGATCATAATCATAGGTGATGAATGAATGATTAACAACCTGGTCATAAAAGTATTTCACAGATAAAACTCAATAGCATCAACTAGACAAGTCAATCAACACAGGAAAAGTGATCCCAATGAACTACAACAAGTATAACCCTAGATGAAGCGGCAGAATGGAGTGGAGCCGTGGGGATGTTGGTGCTGTCGGTGAGGATGATGTTGATGATGATCCCGATGAAGCCGGTGATGATGACGATGACGATGGCGACGATCTCCCCTCTCCGGGAAGGAATTCCCCCGACAGATTTCTCCCTGCCGGAGACCTTTTTCTCTCTCTATGGTTTCTGCCCCCGAGGCAGCAGCGGAATATTTCTTCGAAGCGTCCCCCGTGATTTTTAGGTCAAAGGGATGATATACGTCAAATGGGGGAGCCAGAGGCGACCCAGGTGGGCCCTAGGCGCGGCCCAGGGACAGGCCGCGGCCAGGTGGCACCTGGTGCCCTGGTGGCTCCCCTCTGGCTCCTCTTCTGGCTTCTCTCGTCATCTGGCAAAATACTGATCCTTGAATTTTTCAGAATATTTGGCGATGCAGAAGTATAGTATCTTGACAGTGCTTTTTCCAGCCGATTCCGGGCTCCGGCAGTCAAATCACCAACAATCATCAAACATGCAAAATAAGATAAAATAACATAAGTATAGCATTATAATAAGAAATGTATCCATGAATAACAGTGAATTATGATATAAAATAGTGATGCAAAACGGACGTATCAACCAGCTGTAGCGGAACCTGAGGAACCACCACGGCTGGGAGACTTGGGCAGAGCCATAAGTCCCTTCTGGCCGGGGTCCGTGCTCTCGTACTCGTCCTCGGGTTGGGCCGGATTGGAAGGAGGAGATTTCCCACCAGAGGAGTCCCTGGTTAGGCCAATCGAGTTACTTGCACATCCAGCCACAAGAATACGAAAAAGAAACAACAAAGAAGAGGAGCAAACGTACGAGCTCACGACGGTCAGAAGGACGTCCGGATCAAAACAATTGGAAGCCGCACGGGTCCTCTTGGCCGGAGGAGCTGCCGAGTCCCGTGCTGCTTTAGCCCGGTCACCGGCGGAGACGGGAGGCGAAGAGGAGCTCGAGTCATCAGCGCCAGCCGTCTGTTTCGACTTCTAACCTGACTTCGTTCCTGGGCCGCGGCGACGCTTGCGACGGGTATCCACGACAGCATCTTCGGTTTGATCAGCCTCCGTCTCATTGGGTGACGCCGCGGAGGCAACCGAGATGTCCTCCTCGTTAGGATCCACCCGCAAGTCTGGAACCGCAGAGGTCCCCTTGCCCTCGGGCAGCAGTGGCAGACTTACGAAGGTGGAATACCCCTGCTAAGTAGCAACTACCCGTTCAGCAAAACACAAAAGGGAATAATGAGCAATGCAAGCACATCAAAGAATCAAGTTTACTCGGGTACAGGGTGCTCGAGGCTGCATGGAGTGACGGGAGGATCGAAGACGTGTGGCTCGCCGACTTTCAGCATGGTCAGGGAACACACGCGAGCCTCGATCTCGCCCGCTGACAGCTCCTCGGCAAATGCGCGCGTTGCGTCAGTGGCACCTGCATACTCGTACAACAGATGCACCCTAGCCTATGCACGCGCGTCTTCACAAACGTGGCAATAAGGTGAACTCCATTCACCTCCTTGCCAGCAGTCTTCAACAAAGCAGACACACGAGGCACCAGAGGAGCCGCCTCATTGGTTTCTCGTGCATTGGCTGATGCGACCACGAGTTCTTCTTCGCAACAATAACGCTGCCTCGGCATGGCGGCACTCCGTGCAGCTTCCTCGGCTTGTGCGTGTTGGAGATATAAAACCACTTCTTCCTCCAGTTCTGCGCGGACTCGAGCTGCTTCAAGTCACAGTAGTCGACATCTCCGCGAGTCTGGATCCCAAAGCCCCTGACAGGGTACACACCGCGAGCCCCGGCGTTGCGCTTCACGTTGAAGATACGCTGCCACAGGCCCCAGTGCGTGTCGGGGAGATGAGCCCCGGATACCCTAAGGATGCTCATTTCTTCAAACTCCTCAAGCCGGCTACAACGCGCCGGCTACGTCATACCGGCAGCACCCGTCCGGCTGCTTCTATCCGGATGCATCCGTCCGGCTGGACTGAAGCCGGATCCACCAACCGACAGTTCCGTACCAAGTGGGCCAGCTCCGCGTAACCGTTGCCTGTGAACAGTACTTTCTGTCGGGTGTTTCCCGTACAACATCATGACAACAAGCTCCAGCCGGACCAGAGTGTAGTTGATGTCATAGGGATAGCCATGTAAATTCCTTATAACCCAAAACCCTAGCCTGTCGCCTATATAAGGCGGGCTAGAGCCCCCTGCGCGGGGCAAGCTTCAAAGGTCCCAGGCACACACTCGTCTCAGGACGATCATCATCTTCCACCTCCAGCCGGCTACCACCTGAACAGCTCCAGGAGCATATTGTAGACCGAATTCTGTGATCAAGTAATAGAAATCAGAAGAGCAGGACGTAGGGGTGTTACCTCCACAAGAGGGCCCCGAACCTGGGTACATCGCGTGTCTTTGTGTTCTTGTTACCCAATCCCGAGAGAACACCATCGTTGCCTTGCCCCCACAATCTTCCCCATCACTGATGGGTATGCCGTGCTATCCACCACGACATTTGGCGCCCACCGTGGGGCTCGCGACGAGCGGATTCATGTTCTGCGCGGGATCCCGTTCCGTTGATTACCAGCGCGTCGTCTTTGGCCTCGTGCTCACCATCGGCTCCATCGGCTGCATCATCGACAACACCCAGAGCTTCTCCGACGTGGGCTTCACCAGCGGAGGCGTCATCGTCACCTTCGGCGACTTCCCCGTCTACGTCGCCGTCGCTGCAAAGGAGTACCCGGAGGAGGTCCTCACGTGTCTGGCTCCATCGGCCTTCGACACCGGCACGTGCGGCTACGAGTCCTCCTTCGACCACCCCGACTCCGGCAATGCGGAATGCGATGACACCAAGCTCTGTGTCTACGCCGTGGTGCGCACGGTCGAGCATGTGGCCGCAGGAGGCGTCACCGGAAAAACCGTCCACGAAACTAGCGAGCCTTCGCGTTTCCAGCGACCTCGAGGCGGAGTTCGAGTTGCTGAGCACTCCCATCGCGCCGAGTGCGGAACGATCCAAGGCGGCAGCCGAGCTCGAGAAGATGCGCCAGCAGATGTACGACAAGGCACTCCACTTGGCCTCGACGCAGCGCCGACTCAACGCCACAATGCGCGAGTACAACACCGTCCACGGTTTCGAGCCGGCAAGAGGCAACACGGACAAGCTGGGCGAGATCAGGCGCAAAGGAGGGGACCTCGGCGGAGCATTGAACCGTGCTGGATAGCTGCGCGAGAACTCCGACATCGTCCAACCGGAATACGGTTGTCCGGCTCAAAACATGAAGGCCGCGGAGGTGGCAGCAGCCGAACTTCCTCATCTCCAAGGCGAAGAGCTACGTCAACAAATGCGCCGGGTTCAAGAACTCATCGCCACGGCCAACCGGCGGCAACGCGAAACCGAGCCGGCCGGAAGCAGGGACTTAGCGCTATACGCTCCTCCACCTGGCTATGACGCAGCTGGCAAGTCCAAGCAGGGCTACGAGGCGTCATCGGCAAGCCAAAGGACAAGCAACCACGAGCTCATCGCGAGAGGAGCGCGAGCTCACATCCCCGAGATCACGGCCGTGATCCGGCTGGACGACCTGAAGACGGCGACGACAACAACCCCCGAGCCGGACGGAGCGTCAAGGAGCGAGTGGGTCACAAGGTCACCATCGACCAACGCCTGGGGCCACTGGGACCCGAAGCCGGCATTGACGCTCGACAACGCATCCAGTCGCTCAAGGCTTCAAGCGCCATCGAGGAAGCAGACGTCGCCGCACATAGCTGTTTCGGACCACGCATCTGGACAGAGCAATTCCCAAAGGGATTCACGCTCCCGAGGGACACGCCAAAAGATAACAGCACCGCCAAGCCGGAGGACTGGCTATCCGACTACGTGTAACACCCCGGCCACTCCCGGACCGGCGCCTGTTACGCCTGGCAGCTCTCTAGGATCTCTAGACTGGCCCCACAGACCAACACTAGTCTTTTCTGCGCACTTTGTCCTCACTCGTGCGCACCCGGGAAGGATTTCCCGGTCGGTCACCCATTCTCAAATTGCTCCGGGCCAAGCACGCTTAACCTCGGAGTTCTTTGCGAATGAGCTTCCGGAAAAGAAGTTGCAACTTGTTGATATGAGTATCCTATTAATCCTATTGAGCCCTGAGCCAGGATCTCACATCCTTCCCCCCTTAGAAGACCGACGCCCTCGTCGGTCAACCCCAGTCCAGGAACTTCCCCCTTTGGCACCCGTCTGTGCGTCCAGTGCCGGCACATGTCCCACATGTCCGCGCCTCTGACCCGCACACGCCCGAGTTACCGCAAGGGTCGGCTCTGATACCAATTGTAACACCCCGGCCACTCCCGGACCGGCGCCTGTTACGCCTGGCAGCTCTCTAGGATCTCTAGACTGGCCCCACAGACCAACACTAGTCTTTTCTGCGCACTTTGTCCTCACTCGTGCGCACCCGGGAAGGATTTCCCGGTCGGTCACCCATTCTCAAATTGCTCCGGGCCAAGCACGCTTAACCTCGGAGTTCTTTGCGAATGAGCTTCCGGAAAAGAAGTTGCAACTTGTTGATATGAGTATCCTATTAATCCTATTGAGCCTGAGCCAGGATCTCACACTACGTCACCGCAGTCAACATCGCAGGCGGCAACAAGCGGGTGGCCATACGCTACGTGTCGCTCATGCTCCAAGGATCGGCTCGGACCTGGCTGAACAACCTCCCGGCTGAAAGCGTCAACAGCTGGTTGGATTTCGAGGGAGTGTTCAACCGCAACTTCACCGGCACTTACCTGCGCCCGGGCAACGCGCAGCTGCTCGCGATGTGCAAGCAGAAGGAGGACGAGTCGGACCGTGCTTACCTAACGCGGTGGACCGGCCTGCGCAACTGCTGCGAGGGAATCCCGGAATTTCAAGCCATCCAGTACTGTAACAGCCCCGGTTTGGTACCCTAAAATATGGGCCAAATTTTCACTTTTTGCATCATTGTTTGCATCATGGCATCCATATGAATTTGCTATTTCTAACTCTTCCCCTATGCAAGCAACTAAAATGGGGAAGCAAAACTTCCCAAACATCCAAACCAAAGACAATTGCCCAACTTGTTAAACAGTTTATTCTTGGACTTCCAAATTGTTTAGGAAGTTCCAAATTACACCATAGAACAAATTGTTAACATCCAATTGTACACAAGCCAAGATTTAAAATTTGAGAATTCAAAATTGGCTCAATTCTATTTCCATTTTTGAGACCAAGATAAGCTTTCCAAAAATTCAAATTAAAATCATGGGGAGCTTCAGTATTATTGTGAGAGCCCCCATGATTAATTTCACTATTTTTGGAAATACTTAAGTGCCCCAAATAAATACATTTTTGCAATTTATCAAAATGATCATAATGCAACACTATGAACAAATCTGGACCTAAACATTTTATTTTGGGGCACCAATTTTTGTGGAGCTCCTACATGTCATGGGGAAGCTTTACAAAGTTTTGATGAATTTATAAAAATGCTTTAGGGCCTCAATAAAATTCAACAAAGCACTGTTGGACCAATTTGTAATTAATTTTATTTGGTGCCAGGGGTTTTTTGCAAAGGGTCGTCCTCTTCCTCCACTGTGGCGACAGGGCCAGCGCCCATGCCGCCCTGCCGGCCGATGCCGAGCCCGTGACGCTGCCCCCCCCCCTCCGTGCCGCACGTGGACAAGGAGGGCACCGTGCCCTACCGCTCTCTCTCCCCTGCTTCTCACCTGCCCTCTCGTGCCCTCTCCCTCGCTCTCCTCTCGTGTCCGCGCCACCGGCCGAGCTCTAGCTCGAGCTCGTCGCCGCACCGTCGCCGCTAGCCGCCCCCCCCCGGACGAATCGAAGCGCGCCACTAGCTCCTCCTCTTCGTCTGCTTCGTCCTCGCCGAAGGAATCGAAGCCCGATGCCCCGAATCGGCCGCGCTGCCTTCTTCCTCTCCGGCGCGGCAGAGCATCGCCGAGTTCCTCGCCGACGTCTCCGTTCCCTCCCGTCCTCGCCGTTTACACCTAACCGTTCGGGGTGAGGTCCGCTCCCGTATGTGCTTCCTCCCGCTTCCCCTCCCTCCTCTCCGCTTATCGCACCGCCGGCGGTCGCCGCCGCACGACGCCCGCATCGTCGCCGTGTCCCGGCCTGGTGTCGGTCTTGGGCCGGCCAGGAGGCCGGACGCCTCGGGCTAGTCCCCGGCCTGCACGCTAGCCTGGGCCGGCCAGTGGGCCGACCGCTTCGGGTACTAGCCCGGCCTTGAGGCCGGCTTGGCCGAGCTATAGGCCGGCCTGCCAGACTCTTGTTTTTTTGGGGGACTTTAAAAATTAAATAAAAGAAATCATATCTTTTTAAATAATGATCCAAATTTGACAAATCAAATATCAAATTGTTCAGCAAATAAAACCTATCTGTTGGTAGCATTGCCATGCCCTTTTGAGTAAATAATTTTGCCTTTACTTAAGAATTCCTAAAATGGTATAAATAATACCTAAATTGGAAAAACTCATATCTTGTGAAATAATTAACCAAAATTGGAGAATAAAATATCCAAGTGATCAACATGTCAATTACTATCAAACCATGCTAATCTCACATCATGATTACAAATATTTATTTGATGTTATCCTTTAATTGATTAAATGAATTAGATTCAATTAATTACTTAATTCACTATTTATTCATCGATATTTGGAAATTCACAAATGAGGTACCAAAATGATCGGAAGAACAAAACCTATTTAATTATGTCATGTTCATGCATATTAAGCCACTTCTCTAATAATGTAATAGTTTATAAATAGGGTTTATTACTCCTGTGCCCCCCATTCCTTAGTTGTACTCAGTTTTCCCCAGCTTTAAACATTTTGCTCACTTTTCCCCATTCCCTTAGCTGAAACTCTCACGAATGCCCAAAGCGGACGTTTCCGTCTGGTCCGTTAACTCTGACGTGTGGGGCCGCGTGGGACTCTGATGGCTGTCGCTTGTTGGTGTGGGGCTGCGTTTGTGTGGTTGGGCCGTTGTTGATAATCAATTGAGCCTGCTTCGACTGGATCAGCCTTTTATGCATGCTCAGCTTTGGCATCGACGCAGCCCGGTATGCATGCGTTGCTCGCCACGCACACATGCACTGACCTGCTCGCATGCATGCGCGCCGGCACGCACACATCAATCCATGAATGGATGCTTCCCTCTCTGCTACGCCGTCGCGGATCGATGGGACGATTCAGTCGCTCCGCCACGTACGCATCGATTCACGCATGCATTCTGCTCGCATGCATGCACGCCGGCACGCACACAAGCATCCACGAATGGCTGCTTCCCTCTCTGCTACGCCGTCGCGGATCGATGGCTCGATTCAGTCGCTCCGCCACGCATCGATTCACGCATGCACGCAGACACGCCGACTCAATTCATTTGCCACGTCGTTTCGCGTGTCGAGTCACGCACTCACGCATTGATTCACGCATTGATGCAGTGTGTAAACGGTCAAAAGCCTAGGCTAGACACGGATGGACACCACGGCTCGATCCAGTGTGAAAAACGCCGTTTCCGTGTACCTCCCCTCTTCCTCTCCCCGGCTATTTAAACCACCGCTCGTTGCCTCTTTACACATCCATCTCATCTGCGCTTTCTTCCTCCCTTCTGTTCTTCACCGAAAGCCAAAGCTCACAACAACGCCAAGATGCAGTTCAACGGGCCAACTTTTCGCGAGCCGCCCACCGTGCCGGAGATGAGGTACCCCGCCGGAGTCGTCGTCGAGAACTCGCTCCGCGTGTGGGCGATCTCACGCTGGAGGGGTGGTCGTGAGCTTGCACACTGCTTCCTCCGTGCGGGCTTTGCCCACCTCCCACAGGGCTCGCCCATCATGTTCACCCTCCAGGAGCTGCGTCCCCACTCCAACGCGCTGCCTGAGGGGCTCGTCGCCAACTTCACCAACAGGTTCGATGCCTACTATCTGCTCGGCCAGGTGTTTTGGTGTGGGTGCGAGTTCATCGCATTCACAACCTACAACATCTTCACCGACCTGGACAGCATCTTCCCCACCGCCAACCGCATGCACAGGCTCCCGTACTATCTTGGTGAGGACGGACAGGAGGAGGAGTGAAGACGGCGGTGAAGCCAAGCCACTGTTGCCCTAGCTAGTGCCGTAGTTAGGGTTTATTTATCTTTTTTCTTATGTGTCGTGTCAGTCATGAGGGTGTGTTGCCCAATCTATCTATCTATCTATCTATCTATGTGGTGTTATATTTAGAACTTGTATTTCGCTTTATTTATTTAAGATGTGCGTGTTAAATTAATGGTGTGTTATATTTTACTTATTTTAGTCATGTGTATTGTTATATTTGTATTTTATTTGATCCAAGTTTTTCCCACGGCTAATTAACACGGGAGAAACTAAACAAACTAACTAGAAATGAGAATAAGGTGTCAAAACATATTTATGAACTAAAAAAAGTAATCAAACTAAAAGGGTGCCCAACTAAAAGAACATATTGTGTTGCAAGTGCACGGCTGCTAGTTTGTCAAAAAGGAAAAAGAAAGGAACGAAAAAACATTATTTTTTCATTTTTGGGAGTCCTTTGTGTTTTACTAGTTTGTCAACAAGCAAGAAAAGAGACGTCTTTTAAAAAGCACCTACGATTAAGGGAAATCAAGTAAATGAAAGCAAAAAAGAAAAATCCTCGAGGCAATAGAAGAGCTTGGGCAAAAACAGATTAATGAATGCTCTTTGAATTGTAGAAAGGGAATAAATCAAAAGCAAAAGGACGAATGAAGCCGTCGTTCAAAAAAACAAAGGAACAGAGGCATCGCTTGTTTGTGGGCCTCATTTATCCTTTGTGGGCCTCTCACAACTTGATTCTGTTTGGGGCCGAAAAGTATTTTTTTTCTACCACTAGGTGTAACTGACGAACTGAACAGAGGCATGGTTTTATCGCATTTCAGGCACACACTGAAATCCATCGCATTAAGCTTACATGACATGGATTAAGGTAAACAGAAACAACAACCACACTGAAATTCAACCACTACTAGTTCAACTAACAAATAGCAAATTATTGTTACAACACATCATAAGGCAAATGATTTTACTCATCACATATATGTTTGATCTTCTGCAACTTAGCCCTCATCAGATCCCTGTCCTTCTCTGCCTTCTGCCTCAAAAACTTGTGCATGTTGGAAGTTGATGCATCCAGTTTGTTCTTCTCCTGTAGTTCAGCTCTTGCATCAAGAAGAGATTGTTCAACTTTGGCCTTCAGGGCTAGTGTAGCCTGTTTTTCCTCAACCTCCTTCTTCAGCTCATCTTGGGCATTCTTTAAGTCACGGTGAAGCTTTGTAATCTCATCTTGGTACTTCCACTGTGATTCAACAGCGTTTAAGGCTTCACGGACTCTAGCATCTTTGGCTTCCCCATGCATTTCCCACAGCTTTATCAAGGATTTGGACAACGCAGGTGGCCACACATCATCAACCCACTACAGAAAGTCACAAGTTTCTCCATTCTACAATGCATGTATGAGACAAGTTTATGTTACTAATTTACACACAAAAAAATGATCATGCTGAATGTCAAAGGAATTCAGAGAATTGGTAGAATTAAGTCGAGTGATTTTGCAGCGCAACAGATCGAGATAAACTCACGGCTCGTGCTAACTTTCTAAACAGACTATGAAATTGAAAGCTAAACTGAACCTGAATACTAGATTATTTAACAAACATCTCAAGTTGAAATACTCTAAAAAAGTTAAGTTTTTTCGCGTACCGTCCCTGCGCAGGCCAAGAACCTCCTGCCGGTCCAACATCCGTCGAAAGCAACAAATTTCTGGGGTGGGGAATTGCAAAGACAACGGATAGGGATCCCATCTTCATCGGCTAATCCGTAGTAATCGGAATCGTGGATGGTATTTGGGCCCTGCCAAAAGAAATTTTGAGTGCAAGACCTCGGAATCGTGCTCAAATCAGAAATCCCCAAATCATGTGAACCCTAACCCTAAATCCCCAAATCATGTGAACCCTAACCCTAAATCCCCAAATCCAAAGTACACGAGATTGGAGCACTTACAACGCTGCCAAGCGAGCTTGGAATAGGGGAATCTTCATCACCGTCACTCCACGAAACCATGCCCGCGTTCGTTGGAGATCTACGACTCTACAGCGACGGGAGTCGAGAACCAGAGCAATGTCAGGGGAGAGGAGAGGGACACGAGTGCGAGTGGACGACCGGCCCTCGAACAGCTACTTCACCTAGATTCGTGAACGGCCAATGAGGATGCAGAACCAGCGTGTCGCGGATCGCTGTTTGAAATCTGATCAGAACCGTCCATGTGATCCAACGGCGCAGAGACGGCGCGCATGCCTGCCCATGAAATTCCTTCTAGAAGGGCATATATGACGGGTGTAGTTTGGCCAAATTTGAAATGAGTCAACGGGGTTATAAGGGTTTGACCAAATTTGAAATGACCATAAGTAATTCAAAAAAAATCAAAAAAATAAAAAAAACTTCGTAGTTCATCGGTTTACAAGATTTTGTAACCAAAAAAAATATAAACTTGGTATAGGGTCATTTTCATCAAAAACCATTTTCATCAAATTCAAATGCAAATGAGCATAAATAATTAAAAAAAATCAAAAAAATACAAAACCTGTGCACATTGTCGTCATATGTGACATGGTTATGATACAAAAATATAAACTTGGTGTAGGTACATTTTCATGAAAAAGCTTCACACAAAATGAGCCATCGTGTACAAAGCTGTAAAGTGTTCGAAGGAGAGTGATCCACTAAAATGAGCTAGGGTATGACATTTGACATAGCAAAAAATGTCAGAATGAGGCAATTTTTTGCACACTTGTGTATTTTGGTTGTAGAATAGTATTGACTAAGGGGTTTAGGGTTTTCGTTGAATAAAAAAACCATTTTTCATTTTTTTCGTGTCAAAACAGGCTTTTTTTGTGAAGCAGCTACCAAAATTGTTCACAGAAAGAGAAACATCCAAATAGATAGAAAATAATATACCACCTTATAAGTGAATTTAACCCTGGGTTTGGATATAAAAACATACTTAGGCATTTCAAACATTTCAGATAAGTTCCTGCCGATTTCGCTGGAAGTGGGTCTGATTTGAACTACGAGTGCCGCATAGTTTGATCATGATTTTTTGCAAAAATCACTTTTAGATCCACAATGTATACTTTCTTTAGAGATCTTTGACGGTTTTTGTTGGATCGAAGTTACGGTTAGGTTTAGGTTTGTCGTAAGGTTTACGGTCTCGGTTTCGGGCTAGGGTTAGACATACCTAATTCAAAAAAAATCAAAAAAATGGAAAACCTTCACATAGCATCCTTTTATGTGACCTACCACATGGAAAAAATTATAAACATGAGTTATGGAGGTTTTTATAAAAAAACCTTCACAGAAATGAGCTACGAGGTACAAAGATGTATGGTTTTCGACTGAAATGAGCTAGGGTATGACACTTGACATAGCAAAAAATGTCAGAATGAGGCAATTTTTGGCACACTTGTGTATTTTGGTTGTAGAATAGTATTGACTAAGGGGTTTAGGGTTTTCGTTGAATAAAAAAACCATTTTTCATTTTTCGTAAGGTTTACGGTCTCGGTTTCGGGGGCCTAGGGTTAGAGAGGGTTTAGGTTTTGATAAAATTCAAAAAAATCAAAAACATTCCAAAGCTTCATTTTGGAGTGAATAAGACTAATATGAAGTTACTTTTTCATTTTCATATTTCAAACATGTTTTATAATGGTTTTCAACTAAAAGCATTTTTTTCAATTTTTTTTAATAATATGAAGATTAATTCAAAAAATAGTGAGACTTCGATTGGACACTACATAGATGTAATAGGTGTTTATAAAAAATATTTGGCTCATTTTGACAAGGTCGAAAAAAAACTTGATTACAAATGGAGTTGTTTACCCTAGTTTCGGAGCTCGTTTCAAGCACATTTCTCAAGCACCTGAAAACTCTCATTCCATTGACCATTAATCCTATCAAGAGCCATTTCCCTAGCTCTGAAAATCCTCATGTAAGGAATTTTAATCTTGAACTTCTCAAAAAGCTTCCCATGGAGTGCTGTTGGACCAAGTTCAGGATTTTCTCTCAGCCAATCCAATATTGCATCTGCCACCCACCTAGTTTTTGCAAGCTTGGCTTTGGACTTCCCCCCTCCCCCTCCAGGTGGACAAGTGTGCTTGTGTTGATTTTTCTTTATCTGAAACAAAATAAAAAAGATGATGTCAATTGTAATTAAGAAACATTACACAATGATCTGCAAACAGAATGAATCAATAAACTAAAATACACAAGAGTAATACATGAATCAATTTGCTCTTGTGCATACGGGATGCATGCAACCTCCACCTGCACCGATCATATGGGCAATAAACAGTGAACCTAGTTGGCTCACTCCTCTCAATCTTGTAGGTATTTTCCTTCAGAATGCACCATGTACTCACTGCATTACGACAGTCCACCATCGACTGGAATATGGTACCTTCAGTAAGCTGAGGATCTTCCCTGTTCCACTCAATTGTTGGCATGTCCTCACCATCATATTCATCTGAAATTAAGCTGTCCATGTTCTCCTCCTTCTCTTCATCGTCAGTGTCATCAAACCTAGCACGGCTGATGGGCTGCTCCGGATATTCATCCTCCATTGCTTGTTGACTAGCTCTATCTACCAGTTCTGGGTACATCAACTCGTCTTCATCATCAAGTCGAGGCACTTCCTCATCAGGCTCTGCATCTTCTTCAATAGCGACTGCAGAAGGGACAGGAGAAGCAGCACAATCGGCAGCAGACATGTTGTGGCTTTCAGAACCACTGGCTTTACTTGGCATCGACCTACAAGGAGTGTCGGGCCGCTGACTATTAGCAGATATAGACGATGCCTGAACAATCTTCCCCTTCACCCGCGCTTTGCATGGCTGAAGCACATCGATATGAATTTTACCGAATCGGCTATCAGCATTCAACGTAAATAGCAATCTCAAATTCTCGTCGCAAGTTAGTGGGAGAAATCTTTGCTCACTACTTTTGAAATATTGCAGTTCAACAGCATCGGCATTGCTCCAAGGATACTGAGAACAGAGAGCTTCCCGAAAAGCATTGAAACAAATGCTCGTTTCTACCACCTTTGGATAGTAAAATCCACTTAGCAGATGCGATTTTGTACCACGAAGCTCACTAGTTTCCATCCTAACAGCCAGCCGAAAAGCCAGCTCAGGATCAATCCTATCCGATTCAAATAAACGATGTAGTTAGTCCGGAAACAAATTCAGCAAAATTGGAACGATTCGAGCAAGGATTCGTCAAATACGGCCTAATTTACGAGTATGATAATCAATTTGGGGGTATACGATGCTTACCCATCTGGAATCCATGAATTATCGCCATTGGATTCGACCCAATCTTCTCCACGGTCGATGGGCCGAGTGACGTCCTCCGTCGGCATCGCTTCGTAATCCGAGATGGGGAGATGGGTTAGATGTGGAGGAGACGCGGCGTCGCCGGCAAATGGAATAGGTTTAGAGGGTGGAGGGAACGATGGCACCGGAGGCGGCACGACGGCGGCGGCGGAGGGGGAAGGGCGGCACCTGGTGTCTCGATTTCTTCAGGTTACAGTGAGGTTCAGGTTCAGACAAGCTGTCCGACGTGTCTCCCTTGAGGCCCCACTCGTCAGCACGCATGGTCAAAAGAGGAACCAGCCCTCCACGGCCCCACTCGTCAGCGGTTAACGGTCAATGCATTGACCCGACGGCAGACGAGGGCAAACGTCCGCTTTGGGCATTCGTGAGAGTTTCAGCTAAGGGAATGGGGAAAAGTGAGCAAAATGTTTAAAGCTGGGGAAAACTGAGCACAACTAAGGAATGGGGGGCACAGGAGTAATAAACCCTTATAAATAATGTGGTCACTAAGATAAATATGGGGTTGTCTCCAAATAATGCACTAATTATTTGGAACTCCATTTAATTTGCTAGATAAATCATATGATGATAGCTTTGCATAATCTTGTCATGACATCATGTGATTGTGCATTGCACCTTTTCTTCGGGTGATTTATTTGTTCTTTTGTATTTATTTGGGTATCGATAGATTCCGGAGTCGAGGGTCTCTCTACCTACCCCGACGAGCCGTACTACACGCCCCGGCAGCAAGGCAAGAGATAACCTAACCTTCTTGGCATCTAGCATCCTATTGATTTACAAACTTATTTTATCCACCATAATATTGCATGCGATTCCAATGTCTCTTTTGATCAAGATGTAGAGGATCCTATGAATGCATGTTTATCCCCGAACCAATACATGTTTTTCCCCTCCTATGAACCATAGGTTTGATGTGTTGTCCGGAGACAAATAAATAACTGTTGTTGTATAGAAATGCTTAGCTATGCTTAGCCATGCTTAGTAGAATGCTTAGTTGTCCGTTATTTAATTCCATGATATTGATGTTGATTGGAATGTTCGGACATGGTGGTTAATGTGATGCTTAATTAAAATGCTAAGAAGGCTTGGATGAGTTGCCATCGGGGATGGTGTTTTATCTCATTCTTGCCCCTAGGTGCGAGTTCTTTACCGCTTGAACCAAGACTGAGCGTGCTTCCAAAGGTGGGGACATATGGAATCCCCTGTGACCGAATAAGTTGTGAGGGGCTTGTCAAGGGTCCTCTAGTTTGCTATTTCCATTTGCGCGTGAGTGTGTGGGTGGAAAAGGAACGAGGATGACTGTGGTGTTTAGGATGTGGCCGCGGGGGCAGGGCGTTGGAGGCGCTGAACCTGTCCTTCCGCACACTGATGGTCCTTGAGTAAGCCTCATGCAATGTAAAGGTCTAACCGCGCCCACTCGCCGGCCTTCCCCGGAAGAGGATCAATCAGGTGAGCCGGACGGTACCGATGGGTAAATTAGTACACCCCTGCAGGGTTTAATCTTTTCGAAAAGCCGTGTCCGCGGTTATGGACGACTTGGGAATAGACGATAAGACCATAGAGAACCTTAACTTAATTGATATGGCAGCTAAAGGTTGCATAATCAACGTGTGATAAAGGTTCATTTCCTCGAGGGGGATTCGAGGGAGTGCCTTTGGTTGAGATGAGTGGTTCTGGCTACAAGTGGGTTCGACGAGAACCAAAGATGAAAAGTTTACTCTCTTATCCCTTTTCCAGAAAATATTCTGAGTAGTCGATGCCATGGGTCTTTTTACAACTTTTAAATGAAAATCTAGCTTTATGCAAAATAGCTACATTATACAGCTTTAGAGCCTCCGTCAGCATTGGGCCTATATCGCCCTACTAAACTTGCGAGTACGTCGTACTCAGTCTCTCTTTGCTGCCTTTATAACTTTGTTTCAGAGGAGGACGACACCGAGCAGCTAGATGGTTTCTTCGTGGACGTCGACTAGTAGTCCGGGGTTCCTAGGTGGCAGCTTGGGACCGTGGAACAAGCTGGCTTGGGTTTATGTTTATTTGTAGGCCTCTTAGGCCATATTTGCATCTTGTTGTACTAGACAACACTACTTCGCTTCCGCTTGATGTACTGATGGATCTGTGATCCCTTTTGTGTGTAATTTGTATCTTTCTCATATATGAGTTGCTATATGAGTATTTGTGTCGTAGAGTCTGCAATGTGCCAGTTGTTCCACAAGTCCTGATCTCTTAACTATACATGATAGCTATGTCTGAGCTTATGGCATGATCGAGGTGTTGTGTGCCGATGATCCATTCCGAGCACACCTGCCAAAGGTTTTGGCCTGGGATTGGTAAACCCAGTAACCTTCGATTATGTAGCATGACCGGTTGCACAAAGTTTCATTGTATAGTTCTGGGGTCGGGGCGTTACAAGTACTTCGTCCAAGGCTGCAAAGACCAGACTCTACTCAAGCACAAGCTCCTGAGGAAAAACCCGAAGACCATGGCGCACCTCATGGCCATCGCGGATGAGTACGCCACTGCCGACGCGGGCATGACCAATCAGATCCGACTCGACGAAGCCGGAAGGATCATTACGGCTGAGCCGGCTACGCGCCAAAGCCGCACGAAAGCGCAAGAAGGAAGATCAACCCGGCGCGACTCTAATCCGTCAGGCAAGCGCAAGTCTACCGACGACCGCGTCGAGTCCAAGGTCGTCGCTACCACAGAAAGAAGGCCGGCTGGCGGCTTTGAGAACCGCCGCATGAGAACGAGCAGCGACATGCGCTGGACAAGGGCAAAGAACAATTACGAGTCTCTACTCGACCGGCCATGCCGGAACCATGGCGATCGACCAGCCAACCACACTGTGAGACAGTGCAACCTCGGTTGTCTGAGGCCGCCACCGTACGGACGAAGGGACCCGCCTCCACCGCCGGACGAAGCCGAACAGGATGATCGGAGTCGCGACGACAGGCGGCGCGAAGACATGAATCACGATGATCGCCAACGCGAGGACCAAAGGAGGGAACGTCTTCCATCTCCACCACCAAGGGATCGCGACGAATACCGGAACCCGGACGCCGCGTACATCGTGTTCGTCAGCGAGCGCGACGACAAGCGAAGCCGGCGAGAACGATTCAAGGAGGTGAACGCTATGGTCCCACCCGTCCCCCAGTATTTCAATTGGTTGGAAGATGCAATCACCTGGGACCGCAGCGACCACCCGGAGCTGATGCCCAATCCGGGCGGCTATGCTCTAGTTCTGAAGCCCATGATCATCTCCCCCAAGCGTGCATGCACCTTCTCGCGTGTCCTCATCGACGGAGGCAGCAGCATCAACATACTCTACCGCGACACGCTGGAGAAGCTGGGCGTCTCTGAGTCCAGCCTGATGCCAAGCCAGACGATCTTCCACGGCATCGTACCAGGTCGAACCGGCTCCTCCATGGGGCTCATCCGGCTTGACGTCCTATTCGGCACCAAAGACAACCATCGCCGCAAGACCATCTCCTTCGAGGTGGTTGACCACACCAGTGCCTATCACGCCATTCTTGGGCGGCCGGCGCTCGCCAAGTTCATGGCGGTAACTCACTACGCCTACCTCAAGATGAAGCTGCCAGGCCCGCGTGGAATCATCACCATCTCCGGGGATTACAAGCGCTCCATCGCCTGCGCCACCGACAGCACGAAGGTGGCCGAGACCATGGTTTGCAACGAGGAGATGCGGCAGTTCAAGTGCAAAGCCAGCGAGGAAAAGCTGGAGATACCGGAGTCGGCCAAGCCGGATGGCGAGTTGAATTTCCAGACGGCACGAGACACTAAGAAGATCTACTTCGATGACAGCGACAAGTCCAAGTTCGTCGTCGTGGGGGCAAACCTGGACCCCAAATAGGAAAGCGAGCTCGTCGAATTCCTCCGTGAGAACTGGGACATCTTCGCGTGGTACCCCAAGGACATGCCTGGTGTGCCGAGGGAATTCGCCGAGGACTCTCTTCATGTCCAGCCAGATGCGAAGCCGGTCAAGCAATCCTTACGCCGCTTTGCAGAAGAAAGAAGGAAGATAATAGGAGAAGAGATAGCCAGGCTGCTTGCAGCCGGGTTCATCATGAAAGTACAACACACTGAATGGCTAGCTAACCCGGTTCTGGTGCTCAAGAAAAACAAGAAGTGGAGAATGTGTATCGATTACACTCATCTTAACAAGGCCTGCCCCAAGGACCCCTTCGCCTTGCCGCGCATCGACCAAGTGATCGACTCCACGGCCGGCTGCGACCTCCTCTCCCTCCTCGATGCCTACTCCGGCTACCACCAAATACCGCTGAACCTGGACGATCAACTCAAGATCGCCTTCATCACCCCCTACGGACCGTTCTGCTACACGACCATGCCGTTCGGCTTGAAGAACGCTGGGGCAACGTACCAGCGATGCATGCAGAAATGCCTGCACGATCAAATTGGTCGCAACGTCCATGCTTACGTCGACGACATCGTCATCAAAACCAAGGAGAAGCACACCCTGCTTGCTGATCTCAAGGAGACATTCGACAACCTGCGACGGATCGAGATGAAGCTCAATCCGGAGAAATGCGTGTTCGGCATGCCAGCCGGACAGCTACTCGGCTTCCTCGTGTAGACACGCGGAATCGAAGCCAACCCGGAGAAGATTGCCGCCATCGAGAACATGCGACGACCAAGAAACATCAAGGACATCCAGAAGTTCACCGGTTGCCTGGCATCTCTCAGCCGCTTCATCAGCCGGCTCGGTGAGAAGGCTCTCCCACTGTATCACCTGTTGAAGAAAACGGACAAGTTCGTCTGGAGCGAGGCGGCCGACGCCGCCTTCATCGAGCTCAAGCGCGCACTTGCCACCACCCCCGTTCTAGCGCCACCATCCCCGAAAGAGCCCATGCTCCTGTACATTGCCGCCTCGAACCGAGTCGTCAGCATCGTCCTAGTGGTGGAGCGAGAAGAAGCCGGCAAACAGCAGCTGGTGCAGCGGCCGGTCTACTACCTCAGCGAAGTGCTCTCGCAATCAAAGCAAAATTATCCTCACTACCAGAAGCTCGCATACGGCGTATACATGGCGGCCAAGAAACTAAAGCACTACTTTCAAGAGCACCCGATCAAAGTGATAAGCGAGGCTCCGCTCGCTGAAATCATATGCAACAAGGACGCAACTGGCAGGATCGCGAAATGGGCGATCAACCTCACGGCGCACGGAGTCGAATCCGACAAGAGAACAGCGATCAAATCACAAGTGCTCGCCGACTTCCTCGTCGACTGGACGGAGACGGAACACATTCTGCCGCCTCCCGACTCCGGTCAACACTGGCTCATGCACTTCGACGGCTCCAAAAGATACTGGGGACTCGAGCCGGAGTCGTCCTCACCTCTCCCAAGGGGTGCCGCTCGAGTACGTGCTACAAATCCACTTCACGGTGTCCAACAACATAGCTGAATATGAAGCTCTCGCGTACGGCCTCAATCTCGCCAAGGCCATGAACATCAAGCGGATCCTCTGCTATGGAGATTCCGACTTGGTGGTCCAGCAAACCACCGGTCATTGGGACGCCAAGGACCCCAACATGGCCGCCTACCGCTTCTACGTCCAACAACTTGCGGGATGCTTCGACGGATGCGAATTCCACCACGTCCACCGCTCCAACAATGAGGCGGCCGACACATTGGCAAGCATCGGCTCCCTCCGACAAGAAATTCCACCCGGCGTCGCACTCAAAAATCTATACAAGCCATCCATCACGCCGTGCCCAGGGTCCGACTCCATCCAGATGCCTCAGGGCGCGGAGCCGGACGGGTCGGTTGCTCTCAAGCCGGAAGCCATTGAGGTCCTCATCATCGAAGAAGCTCCGCCATGGACGCAGCCCTTCCTCGCCTACCTCGCCAACAATGAACTTCCTGCGGACGAGCTCGCCGCCAGGCAAATCAAGCGTCGCGCAAGCGCATACACCATCATCGACAACGAGTTGTACAAGCGCAGCGTCTCAGGCACCTTCCAGCGCTGCGTAAGTCAAGAAGAAGGAATCAAGATACTCCGAGAAATTCACCAAGGCGAATGCGGCCATCACGCGTCGTCAAGTGCTATCGTGGCCAAAGCATTCCGGCATGGATTCTACTAGCCGACTGCGCTGGCGGATGCAAACCAGTTAGTCCGGCTTTGCAATGGCTGCCAACGATTTGCAACTCAAAAACATACGCCGGCTGCAGCACTCAAAACAATCCCCATCACCTGGCCGTTCGCCGTCTGGGGGCTGGACATGGTTGGCCCATTGAAAAAGGCAAGCGGCGGCATGACGCACCTGCTGGTGGCCGTTGACAAGTTCACGAAATGGATCGAAGCCAAGCCGATCAAGAAGCTAGACGGTCCAACCGCTGTCAAGTTCTTCAAGAGCATCATCTACCGCGGATACCCCAACAGCATCATCACGGACAACGACTCAAACTTCGTCAAGGGCGAATTCGCCAGATTCTGCGGCAGAGCCGGCATCCGGCTGGATGTCACTTCTGTCGCACATCCGCAATCAAATTGGCAAGTCGAGCGGGCAAATGGACTCATCTTGGCCGGCATCAAACCGCGGTTGCTCGAGCCGCTTGAACGAGCAGCGGGCGCATGGCTAGAAGAGCTTCCGTCCGTTCTTTGGAGCCTAAGGACAACTCCGAATCGCTCAACTGGCTTCACCCCATTCTTCCTCGTCCACGGAGCCGAAGCCGTCGTGCCGACCGACATCGAGCACGATGCACCCCGTATCGTCCTATTCACGGAGGCGGAAGCCAAACAAGCCTACGAAGACGGAATGGACCTACTCGAAGAAGCACGCCAACTCGCCGAATCAAGATCAACCATGTACCAGCAACAGCTGCGCAACTACCACAGCCGGAGAGCCAGGCATGTACGCTTCCGCGAAGGCGATCTCGTGCTCTGGCTAATCCAAGACACCAAGAACATGCACAAGTTGTCATCACCCTGGGAGGGACCATTCATCGTGAGCAAAGCACTCATCAACGATGCCTACTACCTCATCGACGCCTGCGAGCACAAGAAGGACAAGATGGACAAGGAAGGCGATGCAACGGAAAGGCCATGGGACGCCTCACTCTTACTCCGATTCTACACTTGAACAAGTGCCATGTATGTATCACCAATGCTATCAATAAAGAAATGAAAATGATGAGCACATGAATCAATTTTTTGCGGTTTTCGCTTTTCCCTTTCTTATCTTCCGGCTGCTCCGGCAGCCGGCAAACTTCCCTCCAGCGGCCGTGTAGCGTGAATAAGCTCCAAACGGCTACCTCTTCGTGCAACCGGCAAGAGATTAAGCTGGAGGATGCTAAAACGTGAAAAATGCTCAAAGGAAAGTAGTGCCGGCTGATAAAAATGTCATTCTGCAAACTCGGCCAAGCCGGCAGTCGGCAACTCCTTCTCGTATTACGGACGATTAACTACATGATGCTAAACGGCTACCTCTTCGAATCCGGCAAGGCCGGCAAGAGAATAAGCTGGAGGCGGACTGTATGCGAAGGATGTAAGAACAAGAACTCGTTGCCGACTGAAAAACCCTGGCCTAATAGCCCAAAACCTAATGTAATAGTACTGTGTATGATCCCACTGGACGGTGAAGTGCACACGAACTACAGCAGGAATGGCAACAGGCGAGCGGATAATTAAGATGAACAAAATAAAAGCAAATTTTACAGCTGGTTGAACAAGCTAACCGCTCCGTCATCTGCTTTGTGTACAAAATGCCGCTTGCCGGCTGCGGAGACCCGGAAACCGGACGCGAGGCACAACAAGAATCCGAAGCCGGTCTCAAGCACACAGGTACAAGAACAGGATGGATAGCGTCATTCGGCTACAAACAACAAGCCAGCAATACAGCAGTAATTTTAAAGCTTACAAGCAAGCGCGAGTCAAGACAAAATACATGAACCAAAAAGAGGAGATCCACAAGCGGACAACCTCGCATACAGATGAAGCCGGACACTGGGCAACCTAAACCTAAGCCGGGGGAGGCGTCATATCGTCATCACTCTCCTCCCACTCCTTGAGGCAAAGGGAGCCGTCGAAGACCTTGATGTAGAAGACCCCAGTCCGGCGCTTCAGCTGGAAGCGAATGATGAAGGGAGGCGCCAAACGGTAAAATCTGGCGAAGGCCTTCCAGCCGCTGTAGAACTCCGCCCGCCTGCGGACTTCTCCACCTTCATGGCTGACGATGACCCGAGCGAAGACCTCCCAAGTCCCCTGACGAGCACCAATCCGATGAAGAAGAAACCGGAAGGGACCCTCACCCTCCAACGCCTCAGCAACAGCTCGGGGAAGCCACTGTATGCGCTGGACGGGTTCGTACAGCGTCAGCACAAACTCCGAAATGGGACACTCATCCCAGAAGTCACCGACTGGTGAGTCAGAGCGAGCAGGGGAAGGGTTTCCCCCACCCTCACCCGTCGCAACCGCGGCATCATTGCCGGCGCTTCGACCACGACCTCGACCACGCGCACCGCCACCGCGGTGGCCGCCACCGCCGCGCCCTCGCTTCGGCGGACGACCCCTCCCACGTTTCACCGGTGCGGCTGAGGGCTCTCCGATCTCCTTCTTTGGCACCATGACGGGAGAAGGCGAAGGGGGAAAGAGAGGATGAAGTGAAGCGAGTGCATCAGTGCAGCTATTTATACAGAAGCAAAGGAGCAACCCAACCATCACCAATGTATTACCAAGCGACACATGGCCAACCAAACGGAGGACACAAGCCGCAGGGGATCTAGACAGGTCAGATAGCCACAGAAAATCTGGGGGGAGAAGCCGAAGAGGCAATCAGCACCAGCGCAGGAATCTAGTCAGAGCAAACCCAACACGTGGCCATTCCACGATGTCAGCCGACATCAAAATCATTCCCGGGGGCTGCGCAGCCGCCAAGCCGGCTCCGCGCACCCGGACGCATCTCTACATCACCCCGAGTCACGGACTCGGGGGCTGCACGCCATCAAGACGGAAACCATTCCCACGGGCTGCGCAGCCGCCAAGCCGGCTCCGCACACCCAGACGCATCTTTACATCACCCCAAGTCAGGGACTCGGGGCTGCCACGCCGTCAGCCGGCATCAGATCCAATCCCGGGGGCTGCGCAGCCGCCAAGCCGGCTCCGCGCACCCGGACGCATCTTTACATCACCCCAAGTCAGGGACTCGGGGGCTGCCACGCCGTCAGCCGGCATCAGATCCACTCTCGGGGGCTGCGCAGCCGCCAAGCCGGCTCCGCGCACCCGGACGCATCTTTACATCACCCCAAGTCAGGAACTCGGGGGCTGCCACGCCGTCAGTCGGCATCAAATCCACTCCCGGGGGCTACGCAGCCGCCAAGCCAGCTCCGCGCACCCGGACGCATCTTTACATCACCCCAAGTCAGGGACTCGGGGGCTGCCACGCTGTCAGTCGGCATCAGATCCACTCCCGGGGGCTGCGCAGCCGCCAGGCCGGCTCCGCGCACCCGGACGAACAACTACGCCACCACGACATGAACTCGGAGGCTGCTACGTCGTTAGTACGGCGTCAAGAAGCATAAAAATGAAGAGAAGCATAAAATTTCGGCCCGACTTGATACTCCAGTGTGGCACCCCCCTCTGACACATGTCGCCAGAGAGGTGGTCGCCCCGTGCGCCAGCCCAGGATATCTGGACGCACGTTACGACAATGCAACATAGCGGAAATATCATTACACAATCAGGCCCAGAGGGCTACAAATGGTTTTACATGGCCACCAAGGCATGAACAAATATCATGGCCAAGTATGGCACGGGATAGAGTTTCACTGGCAGCGGAAGACACAGGTACGGCATCGGCTTGGTGCGACTCCATTCCACAGGCATCTGGCTGGGCTACTGATCCTAGCACGCTCTTTCTCCATCTCCTTGCTATGGTAGTAGATGAACCCTCTCAACGTCTGGCCACATGAAAAGCCAGTTTGAGTACAACGATGTACTCGCAAGAAAATAACCACAAGACATGAACAGTCAAACAATCAGGCAACAGTAGCTAGCAACAATAACGATCTAAACATGGCATAAGCAAACAACGGGAGTACCACCAGTACAGAGTCCAAGCCAGGTGGGGTTGGATCGTGTACCGGGGGTCACACAAAGAGCTTACCTGTGACGAATAACGGGTGTACCAGTTGGTACCGAATAACTCAACAAATCGTATTATCACAGTTGGGCTCACTGGCCTCTAGCCCCTCAAGGCTAATCTCATCTGTCACCACTGCTAGGCCCACTGGCCTTATCACATTTCCTTATCTCCAGTAACGTTCCCTGCATCATCTTATTGCTTATTAAGTGTGGTCAAGTCGTTCATAATTCTTTCAACAAATCTTAAGTTTAACCTCCGGACACGACAAAGACAATAGTGTGACCGACACTGAACTGTTGTTCCATATCCCAGGAACGAGGCTAGCTTGCTAGGTTGAGACTCTCGAGAGTTTGCAGTTACCACTCATCTAAATGCACCTTACTTAGCTAAGGCAAGATACACTTACATAACCGTTCACGCTACCAGGACACTCCTTGTATAACTACCGACTTACCACTCGGGCTAAGTCTTATGACGAAGTGAATCCGGCACGTCCCCAACGAATGAGCAACGCCTAGCTCCGGAACCTTCGCAAGACTAGCCCCGACCACAACTATGCAGTAACCGACTAGACCTGCCAAGAGGGTAGCATCCAAGGAGGCTTGATAGGTTACATAGGTTAAGGCTCTCCCATTTGGGACAACAGTGGTAGTGCGTTCAAGGGTTCAGATTAGTGGCACTATGAAAAGACCTTATCGTTGTTTGGAGGGGTGTTTCATTTAATCAAGTTTCATCATTCACATGCCCAAGCAACAAAGGATTAGTCAAACACTACACCCACAATAACATAATAATATATCATCAAACAACAAAACATTAGCAACACAATAAAGATCAACTACAAAATATAGTTTAGTTGGTTTGCGTCGACCGGGTGACTATCATGGCGATTCCGCCAACAAGCGCCATCACAGATCAACTAGTTGGTTAGCGTCGACCGGGTAACTATCGTGGCGATTCCGCCAACAAGCGCCATCACAGATGAACTAGTTGGTTAGCGTCGATCGGGTGACTATTGTGGCGATTCCGCCAACAAGCGCCATCACATATCAACTAGTTGGTTAGCGTCGACCGGGTGACTATCGTGGCGATTCCGCCAACAAGCGCCATCACAGATCGACTACAGATTATAACATAGTGTTTCAAATAGATGACTGTGGCGGTTCCTCCAGCCGGTGTCATCATAGATCAATTACAAGGTTGGTGAGGCATGTAGCCTCCAAACAATGAACCGAAAAGCATTCATAAGAAAGAAAGCATCCATTCCACTCGAGGGTTATCTCGACGTGGTGTCAGCAATCTTGGCAAAAAGAACCAAACGAAAAGTCAGCTCCCAAGCGTCGTAGTCCGGGTGGTCTACGCCAACCATATTTGACGGAGGGACAAGAAGCAAATAACTCTTTTGGCAAATACCCCCAACTCCGAGGATCATAAGACGACATCCGTCCGCTCCTCACCTCGGCGAAGAAGAAGAAGCAAACAATCAACGCATGTTTTTGTTATTTAGTTGTCAAAGCCATGCAAGTGCGAGGTGCACAGATAATCCATACATCAATCTAATGCATACATGGATGAAGTACAAAACAAGGCAACAATAACAGACCGACATAATATAAATACCAATCGCAGACAAATATAAACACTTGGCACGACAATAAGCGAATAACAAACAACTTTGCGGGACTGCTCATAGCAAGGTGTTAGCTTGCCTTCGATGATCGACGCCATTTGGCTTGGAGGTCACGGACACGTCGCGGGCTAGGGTCTCGATTCGCCGGTACCGCGGAAAACCTATACATGCATATGCGGGTGCTGAGCATACAAACATTTTACAAAAATGTAAAACCTATACCGCTGGATAGAGCTCTTAAAACTAGGAATTTACAAATTTAAATCACCTCAAACGGAGCTACAGATCAAAAGTTACGGTCCGGCGACGAATAGCTATCCACTGCCCACTCGGAGGTTCAGTTCGGCAACGGGTAACTATACGACGCGCGCGTGACGGGTAGCTGTATGCCGCTGAAGGGCTAGTTGGTCACGTGTTTCAGCAGGATACGCCTCCGCTTGAGGAAGGCGTAAAGCGTGAAATACGCCTTTAGCTGGCCTCGGTCTGAATCGATCGGGAGCTCCCAGCTCCAGTCGCGAACGGAAACTCGGGAGGAGGCCGGCCGCGGCGGCAGGTAGGCCGGGGAGGACGCCGGCCATGGGGGCCGAGGACGGCTTGCCCGCTGTGCCTCACCGCGGCCTCACCGCGCCCGCCAGGGAGGGCTAGGGGCGCCGGGAGACGGCGGAGATGGAGCAGCGGTGGCCGCGCGGGAAGCAGTAACGACGCCGGCCATGGCGGGGCATCGGGAGGCGACGACGGCGGCAACGGCGAGACAGAGGCGGCGGAGTTGCGGTCGGGGCGGCCTGGGAAGGACGGGGACGGGAGGTTCGCAGCGCGCGGCCACGGGCGGTGACGTCGGCAACAGCGGGTGGCGGCAGTGGCTTGGCGCGGCCGGTGACAGCGGGGAGGACAGGGGCGGACGCCGACGACGGGAGCGGGACGGCGGCGCCATGCTGTGCCCAGGGGAGGGCTAGGGCTAGGGGGAGATGCTGGGTGGCTCAAGCACGCAAACTCGCGTGCTTCGGCCATGGTGGCCAGAATTTATGGTGTGGTCTCTCTCGCCCATGGGAACCGAATGAGGAGGGGAGGGGGAGAGAATGGAGTGGAGTGGCTAGGGCTTGCTCGGGCCTGCTTGGAGGGGGCTTTACAGGCAGGGGTGAGGAGAGGTGGGTGGTGGCCGGTTTGGCCATTGATGGCCACCGGTGCACCAGCCAGCCTCCAAGCCATGAATGGGGGGGGGATAGGGTCAATGCTGGTTCGAGCCAGAGGAGAAGGAGAGGGCTGGGTCACGGCTTGGTTGAGCTGGAACACGGGAACAGCAGGGGAACCGGAGGAATAGGAACGCGCAGGACACCGACATGCGCGCTCTGGCGTTCGGAGTGCGCCACGAGCGGCATCGACGCGCTCTCGGTGACTCGGGGCACGAAACGGAAAAAAAAAGGTTGCACCACTGGGTTCACGAGGACAAGGCCAAGACAACCAAACTGGCCACACTCAAAAACTCCACACTTCGCAACACAAGATTTCTAGAAAACCAAGGGTGCGCCAGGTGTTCGATGAAATGACTAGGGCTCTACACATCTCAGAAAAATCCCCAAAATTCACAGTAGGTTAGGATGGGTGGATGTAGTATGTCTGTGGAGTTTAAGATCAATTGGACACATGGAAGTTGGTCAAATGATTCGGTGTCCAGAATTACCCTAATGGCATGGGCATGCCAAGTGCACTTCCTCAAATGATATGGGCCTGATTTTGTGGATATGGGGTTGTGTAGGGAATCTTGTCAACTTGGCAAAATAGCAATGCCAAATGATTTTTGTAGCTAGGGGTTGCTTTGGAAATTGCAATTAGTCATAAAAAGGGCATTACAAAGGAAGTACCTCAAATATTGCTCAAATGAGGTTGGTCCAATGGAGTGAAGTGTTCAGGAGGCCAAATCATGCACCTCACCAAAATTGCAGAATTTTTGGATGAGTGGAAGGTGTCCAGATAATTTTTGGATTGAAAATGGCATAGCAGGAAATATGAATAAACTTGGAATTATTATTTGGGACCATGAAATTATCTTCCATGGGAGTGATCTAGATGTATGAGGAACCATATGGTAGCTTGGTAGAATTTATTCCAAGCTATAGTTGTGGTGGTGGCTTTGGTAGGATAGATGGAAGGGTTTTGGAATCTCCGAAAGGAACCAACGCTCGGCCGGTAAAACAATGGACGGGGAATATGGTGGAGGTTGACAACGATCGGGGATTTGTTGGGAAAATTTCTTCGAGAGTGGAACCAAAGTCAAGTCAAAGACCATCTGGTTCAAAGAAAACATTTTTGAAAATAGAAAAAGTTTTTCAGGTGTGAGAAAACACCGCTAAAATTATGGGCGAATTTTTCGGGTGTTACAAACCTTCCCCCCTTAAAAAGAATCTCGTCCCGAGATTCGGAGACTAAGAGAGATTCCCGGGGTTATACAAGATATTTCTTGTATGGTTTAATATACCCCTACATTTAAAATATTTTAAAACTTTTTCTACGAAACATTAGAGTTTAGCATCCAAACGATTAACACTCAGCAGGATATTTCTAAAACAAACATTATCAAGGCGTGATACTTTTGTCCCACTTAATGCATTCTAAGGATGGCATGGCAGTGGCTCACACAATCAATCAACATAGGTTCTCCACTATGGCTAAATAACAAAATTAAACCTATGGTTTTCAGTTCAACCTACACAAGCATGGCAAGCTCAAACAAAATCTACACACAGATCATCACTCGATAACCTGGATTTAACTTGGCCAAACCAATACCCAATTTTGCAAAACCAAAAGTTAGGGATATGCTAAATATGTCCCTGTCCTAGATTTTATTTTTGAAAAGTTGTATATACTTTTTAAGTACACACAGGTTTGGGAAAAATAAAACAGGGTTTCTTTTCAAAAGAAAGCATCCGCTTCGCCAGTGATTGACTTGCAGACACTAAGGGGTAGGGCCATCCCGAAAATTCATTTTGGGCAAAAATTCCCTACGAAGCACTGGAGAGACGAGGGAATGATTTCCTGAGGAAAGAATAGAGGCACACAGAGGGTCATCTTCTTACTCGCATACATGCGGGTCCGTGGTCCACCTGTCAGTCTCCTTCTTCCTTTCTATCTTCTTCTTCCTCGCAACATCTCCATCCGTTCCTGGCTGGCTCTGAGTGCGCGAAGCACTCCAATGTGGCACTGCTGCGCGTGCGGCCCATCGGCGAAGCGGCCATCGTGGCTTTGGGCACCATCGTGGTTTCGCGCCAACTTGGCCGAGCAATTGCAGGGGATTCCTCTCTCTTCCCGCGCGAGACTGAGCTGGGGGCGGCGTCTGAGCTCGCGGCTATAACCGGGGTCTCTGAAATTCCTTTCACGAGCTTCCTCTTCCACTGCCACCATGGGTTTCCTTTCAGCCATTTTCGACGAATATTACGCGCATCGAGAGGGAGCGGGATTCTTCAAGCAGTTGTTTGTGATCGTGATCTTCTGGATCATGGCTTCGGTGGTGGTAGCACTGTTGTATGCGGCGGTGGTTCTCTTGTTGGTGGCTCTGTACGACTGGTGGTGCGGCACTGGCGGTGATGCTGCTGCGGTGCCGGCAGTGGGCGAGCTGGCGGGGCCGGCTGCGGGCGAGCAGGTGGTGCGGCCGCAGGTGGCTGATGCAGTGGTTCCTTCGGCTGGAGGGCAGCTATCGGTTCGTGCCATCCGTCGTTGTCGTCGCGCGGCTCGCGGCCCGGCTTCAGGTGAGTCAGGCCCATCTTCAGGTGATGCCACTGAGCGCGAGATATAGTAGGATTTCTTTCTGGGGTGCTCCTCTATATCTGTACTGAAGTAGCGGTAGTGTTGTATGCTGGAGTAGCTCTTGTATCCTCTGTTCTCGAAATTTCCCTTATGTACTGAACTTAGTTGATGTATCAAACTTGCCTTCACTGCTGGTTTAGATCCAGATTTGCATTATTGAGATTTCCCCTGAGCTGTCACAGATCTGTTCTTGCAGCAGAGAGAATTGCAGAGGCACTATCACACAGATAGTAGGACTTGCTACTCGGGAAAATATCATTTTAGAAAGTAATGTTGTATTTTATGGCCCCAAAACATGAAGCAGCGTGGCACAATCATACCAGATAACAAGCACGCAACGGCTACTAACACTCGACACAACACAAACACACGTACATGCAAGCATAGGAATCACAAACACACTCACAAACTCTCATCTGAGTGCCACTCATGCTAAACTAGACAGATCTTACTCCGCTTGACGGCCCTTCACAGATGGTGGAGTGCGGCCGAGCCGGAGAGTGGTGTCCACGTCTCCTTCTTCCGCAAGACTGGAGGATACAGGAACACCTTCGAGGATCGGAACCTACTCGGGGATTCGTCGGGATGGGCCGGGATCTGGGAGTGGAAGTCCGCTACTTCGAGCTTGCCTGCGGGAAAGTGTAGGTGTGCTTTCCCCTAGGTATTGGTGGAGGCGGGCACGGCTGAGGTTCCTCCTTATGGTCACGAGCTCCTCCATCAAGAGGTTGTTGAGGTTCGTCATTGCGATGGCGTACGCAACTTGGTTGATTAGTGCTGGGTCAGGCTCCTTCGAGACGTCGGCTTGGACCATCTCTCCACGGGGTTGTGGTCTGGCCGGAAGGTAGTAGAACTCTCGAGTTTCAGCCAGCAGGGATTCGGAGGACCGAAGACGGGCGAGGCATTCCCAGGCTGCTACCTGGATGGCTAGCCCCAGAGTGGGCATGCGGCCACCTTGGATTAAGTAGGGCTGATTCGTGCCCCGGGGACACGGGCTGATCCTCACATCGGCCCAGAATTCATCTCCGGACGACGAGAGTGAGCTCTGGAACACCACGTACACGGGGTGAACGGAGCTACCAGGGATATGGTTGACGGCCCTCCAGAGAAGCAATCGAAAGCTCGAATGCTCCTCGGCAGTGGTTTCCAAGATTGCATTAAGGGTCGCCATCGGATTTCTTGGGGTTCTAGATTTTTTTCTTGGAGGGGATAAGGATGCGAGGTTACCCTATGGGATTCTACTTCAAAAGAGTTGGGTTGCTAGGGAGATCTAGCGAGGGTGGGTTATAAAGCAACTTGTACGGGGTCTCCGGTTCACTGGGTAAGGTCGGCTGCTTCTCATGGAAGAAACCGACTAGTCTTGCTGGGAAAGATCGGGACAGGTTCTACTGCACCATACTGTTGACCGACACGAGCCATGCCAGTTTGGCGGAGATGGGTTAAATCCGTCGGGTCACTGTCGGGTAAAAGTAAGGCGAGGCTTTCCATGCTAGGGTAGTCTACAGCCAGCCTGGTGCTCTGATACCATGCTCTGTGGCACCCCCCTCTGACACATGTCGCCAGAGAGGTGGTCGCCCCGTGCGCCAGCCCAGGATATCCGGACGCACGTTACGACAATGCAACATAGCGGAAATATCATTACACAATCAGGCCCAGAGGGCTACAAATGGTTTTACATGGCCACCAAGGCATGAACAAATATCATGGCCAAGTATGGCACGGGACAGAGTTTCACTGGCAGCGGAAGACACAGGTACGGCATCGGCTTGGTGCGACTCCATTCCACAGGCATCTGGCTGGGCTACTGATCCTAGCACGCTCTTTCTCCATCTCCTTGCTATGGTAGTAGATGAACCCTCTCAACGTCTGGCCACATGAAAAGCCAGTTTGAGTACAACGATGTACTCGCAAGAAAATAACCACAAGACATGAACAGTCAAACAATCAGGCAACAGTAGCTAGCAACAATAACGATCTAAACATGGCATAAGCAAACAACAGGAGTACCACCAGTACAGAGTCCAAGCCAGGTGGGGTTGGATCGTGTACCGGGGGTCACACAAAGAGCTTACCTGTGACGAATAACGGGTGTACCAGTTGGTACCAAGTAACTCAACAAATCGTATTATCACAGCTGGGCTCACTGGCCTCTAGCCCCTCAAGGCTAATCTCATCTGTCACCACTGCTAGGCCCACTGGCCTTATCACATTTCCTTATCTCCAGTAACGTTCCCTGCATCATCTTATTGCTTATTAAGTGTGGTCAAGTCGTTCATAATTCTTTCAACAAATCTTAAGTTTAACCTCCGGACACGACAAAGACAATAGTGTGACCGACACTGAACTGTTGTTCCATATCCCAGGAATGAGGCTAGCTTGCTAGGTTGAGACTCTCGAGAGTTTGCAGTTACCACTCATCTAAATGCACCTTACTTAGCTAAGGCAAGATACACTTACATAACCGTTCACGCTACCAGGACACTCCTTGTATAACTACCGACTTACCACTCGGGCTAAGTCTTATGACGAAGTGAATCCGGCACGTCCCCAACGAATGAGCAACGCCTAGCTCCGGAACCTTCGCAAGACTAGCCCCGACCACAACTATGCAGTAACCGACTAGACTTGCCAAGAGGGTAGCATCCAAGGAGGCTTGATAGGTTACATAGGTTAGGCTCTCCCATTTGGGGCGACAGTGGTAGTGCGTTCAAGGGTTCAGATTAGTGGCACTATGAAAAGACCTTATCGTTGTTTGGAGGGGTGTTTCATTTAATCAAGTTTCATCATTCACATGCCCAAGCAACAAAGGATTAGTCAAACACTACACCCACAATAACATAATAATATATCATCAAACAACAAAACATTAGCAACACAATAAAGATCAACTACAAAATATAGTTTAGTTGGTTTGCGTCGACCGGGTGACTATCGTGGTGATTCCGCCAACAAGCGCCATCACAGATCAACTAGTTGGTTAGCGTCGACTGGGTGACTATCATGGCGATTCCGCCAACAAGCGCCATCACATATCAACTAGTTGGTTAGCGTCGACCGGGTGACTATCATGGCGATTCCGCCAACAAGCGCCATCACAGATCAACTAGTTGGTTAGCGTCGACCGGGTGACTATCGTGGCGATTCCGCCAACAAGCGCCATCACAGATCGACTACAGATTATAACATAGTGTTTCAAACAGATGACTGTGGCGGTTCCTCCAGCCGGTGTCATCATAGATCAATTACAAGGTTGGTGAGGCATGTAGCCTCCAAACAATGAACCGAAAAGCATTCATAAGAAAGAAAGCATCCATTCCACTCGAGGGTTATCTCGACGTGGTGTCAGCAATCTTGGCAAAAAGAACCAAACGAAAAGTCAGCTCCCAAGCATCGCAGACCGGGTGGTCTACGCCAACCATATTTGACGGAGGGACAAGAAGCAAATAACTCTTTTGGCAAATACCCCCAACTCCGAGGATCATAAGACGACATCCGTCCGCTCCTCACCTCGGCGAAGAAGAAGAAGCAAACAATCAACGCATGTTTTTGTTATTTAGTTGTCAAAGCCACGCAAGTGCGAGGCGCACAGATAATCCATACATCAATCTAATGCATACATGGATGAAGTACAAAACAAGGCAACAATAACAGACCGACAAAATATAAATACCAATCGCAGATAAATATAAACACTTGGCACGACAATAAGCGAATAACAAACAACTTTGCGGGACTGCTCATAGCAAGGGGTTAGCTTGCCTTCGATGATCGACGCCATTTGGCTTGGAGGTCACGGACACGTCGCGGGCTAGGGTCTCGATTCGCCGGTACCGCGGAAAACCTATACATGCATATGCGGGTGCTGAGCATACAAACATTTTACAAAAATGTAAAACCTATACCGCTGGATAGAGCTCTTAAAACTAGGAATTTACAAATTTAAATCACCTCAAACGGAGCTACGGATCAAAAGTTACGGTCCGGCGACGAATAGCTATCCACTGCCCACTCGGAGGTTCAGTTCGGCAACGGATAACTATACGACGCGCGCGCGACGGGTAGCTGTATGCCGCTGAAGGGCTGGCTGGTCGCGTGTTTCAGCAGGATACGCCTCCGCTTGAGGAAGGCGTAAAGCGTGAAATACGCCTTTAGCTGGCCTCGGTCTGAATCGATCGGGAGCTCCCAGCTCCAGTCGCGAACGGAAACTCGGGAGGAGGCCGGCCGCCGGCGGCAAGCAGGCCAGGGAGGACACCGGCGACGGGGGCCGAGGACGGCTTGCCCGCTGTGCCTCACCGCGGCCTCACCGCGCCCGCCGGGGAGGGCCAGGGGCGCCGGGAGACGGCGGAGACGGAGCAGCGGTGGCCGCGCGGGAAGCAGCAACGACGCCGGCCATGGCGGGGCATCGGGAGGCGACGACGGTGGCAACGGCGAGACAGAGGCGGCGGAGTCACGGTCGGGGCGGCCTGGGAAGGACGGGGACGGGAGGTTCACGGCGCGCGGCCACGGGCGGTGACGTCGGCAACGGCGGGTGGCGGCAGTGGCTTGGCGCGGCCGGTGACAGCGGGGAGGACAGGGGCGGACGCCGACGACGGGAGCGGGACGGCGGCGCCATGCTGTGCCCAGGGGAGGGCTAGGGCTAGGGGGGAGGTGCTGGGTGGCTCAAGCACGCAAACTCGCGTGCTTCGGCCATGGTGGCCAGCATTTATGGTATGTTCTCTCTCGCCCATGGGAACCGAATGAGGAGGGCAGGGGGAGAGAATGGAGTGGAGTGGCTAGGGCTTGCTCGGGCCTGCTTGGAGGGGGCTTTATAGGCAGGGGGTGAGGAGAGGTGGGTGGTGGCCGGTTTGGCCATTGATGGCCACCGGTGCACCAGCCAGCCTCCAAGCCATGAATGGGGGGGATAGGGTCAATGCTGGTTCGAGCCAGAGGAGCAGGAGAGGGCTGGGTCGCGGCTTGGTTGAGCTGGAACATGGGAACAGCAGGGGAACCGGAGGAATAGGAACGCGCAGGACACCGACATGCGCGCTCTAGCATTCGGAGTGCGCCACGAGCGGCATCGACGCGCTCTCGGTGACTCGGGGCACGAAACGGAAATAAAGGTTGCACCACTGGGTTCACGAGGACAAGACCAAGACAACCAAACTGGCCACACTCAAAAACTCCACACTTCGCAACACAAGATTTCTAGAAAACCAAGGGTGCGCCAGGTGTTCGATGAAATGACTAGGGCTCTGCACATCTCAGAAAAATCCCCAAAATTCACAGTAGGTTAGGATGGGTGGATGTAGTATGTCTGTGGAGTTTAAGATTAATTGGACACATGGAAGTTGGTCAAATGATTCGGTGTCCAGAATTACCCTAATGGCATGGGCATGCCAAGTGCACTTCCTCAAATGATATGGGCCTGATTTTGTGGATATGGGGTTGTGTAGGGAATCTTGTCAACTTGGCAAAATGGCAATGCCAAATGATTTTTGTAGCTAGGGGTTGCTTTGGAAATTGCAATTAGGCATAAAAAGGGCATTACAAAGGAAGTACCTCAAATATTGCTCAAATGAGGTTGGTCCAATGGAGTGAAGTGTTCAGGAGGCCAAATCATGCACCTCACCAAAATTGCAGAATTTTTGGATGAGTGGAAGGTGTCCAGATAATTTTTGGATTGAAAATGGCATAGCAGGAAATATGAATAAACTTGGAATTATTATATGGGACCATGAAATGCTCTTCCATGGGAGTGATCTAGATGTATGAGGAACCATATGGTAGCTTGGTAGAATTTATTCCAAGCTATAGTTGTGGTGGTGGCTTTGGTAGGATAGATGGAAGGGTTTTGGAATCTCCGAAAGGAACCAACGCTCGGCCGGTAAAACAATGGACGGGGAATATGGTGGAGGTTGACAACGATCGGGGATTTGTTGGGAAAATTTCTTCGAGAGTGGAACCAAAGTCAAGTCAAAGACCATCTGGTTCAAAGAAAACATTTTTGAAAATAGAAAAAGTTTTTCAGGTGTGAGAAAACACCGCTAAAATTATGGGCGAATTTTTGGGGTGTTACATCCAGTTGGCCCAAAATTCGGGGGCTGGATATGGTGAACATTATCACCAAGTCAAACACAAGTTCTCACACAAGAAAGCTCAACAATTTCAAAGGCAACACCCACATTACAACAAGTTAACAGTTCAAGCCCGACACCAGTTCAAATCTGCAAGTCCTACAAATACGTCCGGCATCCCAGAGAGAAGGCGAATCAAGGAAGTGTAGTGGCAGCGTCGCCGGCTTCAGCGCTTTTAGTTGACCTCGTAGCTGCAGACGGCTCAGCAGGGACGAGCTGTGTCAGATCAACTGCCTTGGCGATCCGCCCTGAAGCCATGCAGATCTCTGGACGCAAGCTCGCAAGAGACGTCCCAGTACGGAAGCCACCCGTCAGCATACCCATCTTCACATCAGGATACCAAGACTTCACCAGGGCCAACGCCATGTCGGTGCCTCCACGAGCCGCCATCTCCACCTGTTCATCAATGCCAGTCGGCGCTCCATCAAGCCGGGTGGACAAATCATGAAGAGCATCTGGTATAGGGGCATCTGGCCACAGGTTCTCGAGGACGCCGCCGGCTGCTTCCTTCAATAATCTGAACTCTCGGCCAAATTGGCGAAGGCGGGAGACAGCAGACGGCATCGCCCCAGCAGCAGTGCCAGAAGACTCCGGCAGCGTGCGTTCAGAGGCGGACGCCCTTTGGATTCACGCGTCCACCTCGGGATAGAAGCCTGCGTTTCAAGCCGGTAAGACCGAGAAGAGGACTCCAAACAAGGGGTGAAGAAGAGAAAGACATCACGTACCGAGGATCAGCTCGTTCACCCGCTCAACCTCTGAAATTAGGCCGCCCACCAGCTGCTCATGCTCGAGCTCATGCTCCCTCACTGCCCGAGCGGTCTGATCATGGGTGTCGACAGATTCCTTCAGCTGGCGCCTCAGGTCTTCCCCATTCATCCGAAGGGTTTTGAATTCGCCCAGCCTCTGCTTCTCGGCTTCCTGCAGCCTCTTCACCTCTTCCGCCAGCCGAACAACCTCCAGGCGGCGCTCCTCCGATGTCTTATCTACCGCTTGGAGGTCGGCCACGACCAGCGCATGGGCAGCATCCTTCCTCTTCAACTGGCCGTTATGCGCAGTGAGAGAAATTGAAGCCGCCAGTTGCTTCTCCAAGCCAGCACGGGAGGTGGAGTCACCTGACAAAGCAAAACCATCACCAAGTCAAGCAATCAAGCGATCACCAAGTCAAGTAATCAAGGAAAGAACAAGACACCAAGGCGGAAGGATACGGCAGAAAAGAGAAACCAAACCTTTGACGGCATCGAGCTCCCGCTTGAGCGTCGCAATCTCCTTGGCCGCATCAGAGAGGGCATATTCCACCGAGGAGCGGAGCAGCGAAACATCGGCCAGCTGCTCCCTCGCTCTCTTCTCCACCAACGCGGCGAGGGGGAAGTGCCCCGATGCATCCAGCCGGGGCGGCATCGGACCAGAGTACGGAGGGATGCTCACCAAGGTCGATTGATGTGGCCCGAGGGGTGAAGCCACCACCACCGCCATCGCCAGGTCCTTGGTCGTCTCGGCTACGGACGAAGATGGAAGAAGAAAGGCGACGTTCCCTGCCTCTGATTGCGGACGGGAGTCACTTCGAAGGCATCAACCCTCACGTCGTCGCCACCACTGGCAGCTGAAGGACCAAGATCCACTACGAGGGGAGCAGCATACGATGGCATTTGGCCGCCTGACGTAACATCCGTCTCCGCCCTCGTGGCCTCTGGAGGCGGACCAGTCGCATGTGCTTTGGAAGCTTCATGAACAGGCTCCGAGGCGGGTCCAACCGCCGCGCCGGGCGCTGCTCCACCAATCGTAAGCGGCTCCCCGCACAACGACGAAGGCATCATGACAAGAAGCATGGATTACAAAGATTCCTCACCTCAACGCGAGGGATTACCCGTCACGCGTGCCCAAGTCCTCCGGCTTTCTCCTCCTCGAGCGCTTCGAGGGTGGAGCCGGCGCATCTCCAGGCAGACGCTTCGTGCCTCCAGCGGGCGCTCCCGCGCCCTTCGCGGAGACGGCAGGGTCGTCACCCGGCTGCTTCATCGAAGCCGGCGTCGCCTCAGCCCCAACTCCGGCCTCCGCGGTCTTGCTGGCGTCCAAATCCGCCTTCGCCTTCGCCTCAACTTCCCTGGAGGTCACCAGCTGCTCCACAGTCACACCGGCGTTGAAAGCGTCCTTGGCCAAATCCGCCTCGCCATACATGCATAAAACTCCCTTTCCAAATCATCCTGACTCAAGTCGAAAATGAAGTCACCCCCAGGAGCGCGACCAATCACCTCAGTGCGAGCTCCGCCAGCGGGAGCATCCAACTTCTCCTCCATCCTCGCGACAACTTCGACCCTGATGTCGGCCTCAATCGCGTCCACTCGCGCCTCCACGGCGAGCTTTCCGGCAGGCGTCAAGCCGGCAGTGGTCGGCCGGCTGGACGCCGAAGATAACTTTTTTACGGGCAGCACAGCCTGCTTCACGAAAGACCCCCTCCGCTTGCGGATGACCTTGCCTGCATCTGAATCGGCAGCCGCCTTCGACCACCTCTCCTTCAAGATCTGAGGGGAAGGCATCGCCTGAGCCCTCCGGGCGATCGCCTCCAACACCTTCGTTCTCCGGCTGGACACGGGCAGCTTGGAGGCTAGCACGGAAGAAGAACCCTCAGAGACCGGATCGGAACCACTTGAGAGATCGACAACCACGCGCACGCCGCCGCTGCCAGTTTGCCCGGCGACATCGAGCACGGGACACTTACCACAAGAAGGCGGAGCTGGAGGAGCGTCATCGCGGTCAAGGTCCGAGCCCTCGCAGGCGGCCCGGTCGGAACCGGAGTCGGCCGAGGCAGGGCTCGTCGCGGCATGACCGCCATCGTCATCACCGACGGCGCCAGCATCGACGTCGGTGCCAGACAACTCCGTGGTTTCACCACGTCCGTCCGTCCGCTCCCCTGCGTCTGACGCAACGGGGGAATCGCCGTCCGCCTCACCTTCCGAGGCGGTCTCTTCATCGTCTGCAGCTTGCTCGGCGGAGGTGGCTCCCTCGCCGGGAACCGTCTGTTCCTCCGGGAGAGGAACCGTTCGGTCCCTCCGGAAGACGGCGTCAAGATCTTCAGCCTTCTGACGCTCGCAAATCTGCAAAGAAGTACCAACCAGATCAACTCTCCAGTCGGCCGGAAAAAACCCGAGAAAAAAAATGACGAAGGAAACCAACCTCCGGAGCGCGCACCGCCCGTGAAAACGGCTCGAGTCCAAACCACCACTTCCGCTTGATCTTATCAGTGATCACGGAGGCGGCCCAACGACGCAGCTCGTCCCCGTCCAGAGTCTCCGTGCTAACCCGGGTGGGATCCCGGACGCCCGAGTAGAAACACATCTTGTGTTCCCAGGCCTGCAGCGGGAACACCCGCGGGACATCCAAGCCAGAGTCAGATCCCTGGAAGTCAGTCCGGCTCCAATCAGATCCCGCAGCCGAGCCGTCACGGCCGCCTCCAGAGCTTCATCAACGGGTGTTTTCCGGTTCCAAGACTTTTCGGCCGGTTGTGTGTTCGAGAAGCCGGCAAGCCCAACCCGGTCCTCCGACGTGAGATTCCGGACATAGAAGTAGGTTCTTTGCCACTTCTTGATGGAATCCGGCAAATGGACCTTGGGGAAGAGGACGTCCTTCGTGTATATGGAGACACTCCTGCAGTCGCGTAGTTTCTTGCAGGTGGTCTGTGCCCGGAGGAAGAAGAACATCCTAAACAGCCCTACGCTGGGCCAGAGGCCCAGGTATGCCTCGCAGAGGGTGACGAAGCAGGAAAGCAGTGTGATGCTGTTAGCTCCCTGGTGATGAAGCTGCAAACCGTAGAAGCCTAGAAATTCCCGGAGGAAAGGACTCGCTGGCAGCGCCAACCCCCTCACCAGATGCGAGGAGAACACCACCGATTCGTTCGCCTCCGGAGCCGGTGAAATCTCTTCATCATCAGGGATGCGGGTCCCGGCCTCCTCCTTCGAGCCAATGAACCCCCCGCTGCGGAGCGTCCTGAGCTCCGCGCCAGTGACACTGGAGCCCATCCAGGCGCTTGTGCCCGCCATTGATGTCCGGTTCCCCGTCGGAGGTGAGATGGCGCCGGCAGAAATGAAAGCACCGGAAGAATGCGAAGGAGGACGATGCGCTCGAGAAGAAGATGAAGAAGAAGGTGCAAGTTGGAGAGTGAGGAATGGTATCCCGAACCGTTCCCCCCTCCCTCCTCTTTTGAAGCAGGACGCTGCATGGCGCGCGGTTACCGCCGAAATTTCCGCAAAAGATCCCACTAACGGACAGTTGCCACAAAGGATCCCCTCGACGAAGCCGAGGCGCTCTGCCTCGAATCCCGGGAGGAGCCTCCAGTCGGACGGAACGTGGGAGCGTGGCTGACGTAGGCCACGACCCGAATTCACCAGCAATGCCGCCAAGGTCTTCAGTTCCGGCTAGGAGCACCCGGACGAGCCATCTTCAAGACCTCCAAACGTGCCGGCTACTCGCAAGTCGGGCTCTTCATCCTCAACAACGCACAACACAAATCGGGGAAGCTCGCGAAGCCTTCCCAGTAAGCAGACAAGACTCCATGAGCTCGGGGGCTAGTGTCGGGGAGATGAACCCCAGATACCCTAAGGATGCTCATTTCTTCAAACTCCTCAAGCCGGCTGCAACGCGCCGGCTTCGTCATACCGGCAGCACCCGTCCGGCTGCTTCTATCCGGATGCATCCGTCCGGCTGGACTGAAGCCGTATCCACCAACCGATAGTTCCATACCAAGTAGGTCAGCTCCGCGTAACCGTTGCCTGTGAACAGTACTTCCTGTCGGGCGTTTCCTGTACAACATCATGACAACAAGCTCCAGCCGGACCAGAGTGTAGTTGATGTCATAGGGATAGCCATGTAAATTCCTTGTAACCCAAAACCCTAGCCCGTCGCCTATATAAGGCGGGCTAGAGCCCCCTGCGCGGGGCAAGCTTCATAGGTCCCAGGCACACACTCGTCTCAGGACGATCACCATCTTCCACCTCCAGCCGGCTTGAACCTCCAGCCGGCTGCCACCTGAACAGCTTCAGGAGCATATTGTAGCCCGAATTCTGTGATCAAGTAATAGAAATCAGAAGAGCAGGACGTAGGGGTGTTACCTCCACAAGAGGGCCCCGAACCTAGGTACATCGCGTGTCTTTGTGTGCTTGTTACCCAATCCCGAGCGAACACCATCATTGCCTTGCCCCCACAATCTTCCCCATCACTGATGGGTATGCCGTGCTATCCACCACGACAGTGCAGGTGTATGCCGAGGAAGCACTCGCACAACACGATGAAGCACGCGACGTGCAGAATGGCATTGGGAGTGAAGTCGTGGAGCTGCACGCCGTAGGCGTACATCAAGCTGCGGAAGAAATCATTGATAGGGAATGTGAATCCCCTGTTCACGAAATCAACGAAGTAGACACGTTCACCATCTTTGGGACGGGGGTTACCTCGTCTCCAGGCGCCCGCGTTGCCACCTTCTCCGACGGCGGCAGATGCCCTTCGCGACGCAGCAGCTGCAACTGGCGCTCGGTCATAGAGGACCGCTGCCAGTCTCCGTAGACTTTCTTCAGATCGCCTGCAGCGTCACCACCGGCGGCGGCGGCGGAGGCGCCCGTAGCCTTCTTCTTCCTGCTGGTCTTCTTCATCATGGCGGAGCGAGGAATGGAGGAGGAGATGCTTTTGATTGGCAAATTGGTTGCAGAGCACGAGGAGGAAGACGATGGTGGGCGGTGAGAATGGGGATTTCCCTTCTCACCGCCAGTACATTGTTATTTATCTCTCAAGGGAGGCGAATCTCAGCCTTCGATCCGGCATCGTGGGGAACGGTGAAGATCTAACCCTACATGTGGCAAGCGTGGAGGGCAACCGTCGTGGGCCGCGTCGCCCACTATGCACGAGAAATGAGGAGACCATCATCATCATCAAGCCGCGTAAATTTCGCGCCGTATGGTCAAAGCTGGCGCAACGCCTCGACTTGTCATCTCTGACAGGCCAGGCAGCAGTGCGCATTGGTTGTGACGCGCACGCCAATGACATCATGCATGACGTCATCGTCCAAGAAAAAACACGCGTTGCCATGCTCATGCGTTCGACTAACTCCGGAACTGGGGTAGACTTGATAAGTACTCGAGTCCCTGCGGTGTTCGTTCAAATGTCGTGAAACGCCATCTTACTCCCATCGGGAGCATAAAATTCTGAAGGATATTCTGCGATGGGAGAGTCGAGATTACTCGCGATGGGAGCGTTGTCGCGCACCCGATAATCAAACTGCTAACAAGTACCTGATAGATAACTCGTCGACTCTTGTTTCGGAGTCTCACTCAAACAGTAAATACGAAATACCTGAGATGAATCAGATACAATTGACCATCGGATGTTGCACTTTACTGTGCAAAGGTAAGACCCACCGATCCGTCATGTAGGGTCGGGGCCAGCAGCAGCTGCGGCAACCTGACAAATATGCCATGCCAACAGGTGTGATGAAAAATCCCGATGGACGCGTTGGGTACCCCTTTAGGCTGAGTTCGACTCTGTGAGACCTCAAGCGGCCTGAGTCGAATCGATCTGGCCTCCAGGCTCGAGCCCGGGGACTCGAGTTTGACGTAGGTTGGTAAGGTTTGTGCCCAAGAGCACTTAACTGGTCCCGATCCGTCGAGTAAACCAGGCCTACTATGCCGAGTTTCCTCCGCAAAGCGCCCTGAAACACGGGTACGAATATACTCTACAAAATTATAAGTTGCACCAGGACATTCGAATAAAAGTTGAGTCCCTGCCAGACTCCCTGAGTTTACCAGGTCCTTGGGGGCTACTAACGTGGGTGTACCCTCTGGGTGTGCCACATATGGAACACCTGGTGCACAAACAAGCTACGGCCTATGGGACAAGCCCAAGGAGGAGGCCCATACCGAAGGAAACATCCCAAGAAACAAGGAGCTATACGTCGGTTGTAATTTTCCTAAGTTGTAAACCTAGTCGGTAGCGAACTCCCAAGACCCAGCCCCACTATATAAGGGATGGGAGGGGCGCCGACCTAAGATACGTCCACCTCGATCACCAGAAACCCTAGCGTGATTGCATCTAGCGATCTCGCCATTGTAGCTCCCATGAAACACCAACAATCAATACCAGACAAGCAGGACGTAGGGCTTTTACCTTCAGGGGCCTGAACCTAGGTAAATCTCGCTTGTCAGCCGACGGATCTACCAGCACTACCGCCTTCTTTCTCATCTTACGAAACCCGAGGATGTCCTCCGAGGAATTTGGCGTGGTAACCCCACGTCAGTATGTGCGCATTGTTATGTGTTCTATCTCTTTATATCATATGTAAGTTACCAATCTTGACTATGATCATGGGCTGTTAATGGAGTTGAATTATGTGATATACCCCCCTCTATTTTCTACTCCGTAGTATCAATGATGTCCCCAAATATCTTTTGCCTCGAATATCCAAATGAGAAAGGACGCAGTGGTAAAGTATCTCCTTTGTGTCTAGAACGTCCTGTATTCGAATCAGCCTCTTTACTACTCCCTCCGTATCAAAATATAAGATGGGTTAGCATTTGGTTTTCCATCCGTATCTAGACATGTTTTAGTGCAAGGTTCATATGAATCTCGCACTAAAACATGTCTAGATATGAATGGAAAGACAAATGCTAAAACATCTTATATTTTGATATGGACACTACCAGGAAACAGGGGGATTATTGGCGCACCAAATTGGGTATTCTGTGGCGCATCCCGTAAACAGGGGGATGCGGCACAAACATCTCGCCACTAAAATATATTTCTGTGGCGCACGCCCGCGGTGCGCCACAGAAATGCCAAGATTCTGTGGCGCACCCAGAACCGTGCGCCACAGAAATATTTCAGTGGCGCACCCACCACCATGCGCCACAGAATTTTTTTTTTGAATTTCTAAAAAAAAGGGCGGCCAGATCTAGATCTAGCCGCCGGAATTTTGTCGGAGCTCGTGTTGCCGTGGGTGGAGGAGGGGGTCGCCGGAGGTGGGTGGGTGGAGTATGGGGTCGTCGGAGATGGTGGAGGAGGAGAAAGATGTCGCCGGGGTGGTGGAGGAGGTCACCGGGGTGGAGGAGGAGGTCGCCGGGGTGGTGGAGGAGGTCACCGAAGGTGGAGGTGGAGGTCGCCGGGGTAGTGGAGGAGGTCGCCGGAGGTGGAGGTCGCCGGGGTGGTGGAGGAGGTCACCGGAGGTGGAGGTGGAGGAAGAGGAGGAGAGAACATGTGGAGGAGAGGAGAGGAGAGGAGAAGGAGGAGGGAGGAGAAGGGGAGAGGAGAAGTAGAGGAGAGGAGAAGGGGAGAGGAGAAGTGGAGGGAGAAGTGGAGGAGAGAAGGAGAGAAGGGGAAAAGAGAGGGAGAAGGGGGGGGTGTCGGCGGGGGAGAGGAGAGGAGAGGAGAGGAGAAGGAGGAGGGAGGAGAAGGGGAGAGTAGAAGTGGAGGAGAAGGGGAGAGGAGAAGGGGAGAGGAGAGGAGAAGGGGAGAGGAGAAGTGGAGGGAGAAGTGGAGGAGAGAAGTGGAGGAGAGAAGGAGAGAAGGGGAAAAGAGAGGGAGAAGGGGGGTGTCGGCGGGATTCAAATTCGAATCCCGCCCAACAATTTTGTGGCGCATATGTGGATATGCGCCACAGAATTGTCTTTTCTATTTTTTTGAATTTGCAGGAAAATTTCTTTAAATGGCCATAAATTTTTTGTTTTGGAATTTTGAGAATCTGAGAAAAGTCCAACTGGGTAAACCCGGGTCAAATCGAGTCCGAAATTTTCTCTATTTTTTTTGAGATATTGAACGCATTTTTTCGACGTCGTATACAAAAGTTATGTCCGTTTTAATATTTTTTCACCTACTTTTGGAAAAAAAATCAAAATGTGTATTTTTATTTTTTCCTAACAACTAGACCATAAACCTTCCCTATATCTAAAAGGATTTTATTTTTTTAATTTTTTATCATTTTCTTTCACTTGGTGCAAAACTGAAAAGGCGGGGTGGGATCTGTTTTCAACAATTCTGTGGCGCATGGGGCCACATGCACCACAGAATTGACTCTTTCTGTGGCGCATGGGTCTAGATGCGCTACAGAAAGCCACATTTCTGTGGCGCATCTAGACCCATGCGGCACAGAAATATGGTGGTCCCACCACCAATGATTGGGTGGGTGCCCTTTCCGTGGCGCATGGGTCTAGATGCACCACAGCATTTCTGTGGTGCATCTAGACCCATGCATTTCTGTAGCGCATGAGGCCCCATGCGCTACAGAATTCCAAATTTTCTGTGGCGCATGCAAAACAATGCGCCACAGAAAATATTTCTGTGGCGCATGGCTATTTGGTGCGCCACAAAATCAGTTTCCACCTATAGCTACTTTTCTAGTAGTAGGAGGGAGTACACACAAGTGAAGGAAAGACTACCTAAAAATTCCCTTACTCAGACCCCACGATAAGTGGGAACTTTTGGCACTGGTACGTCGTTTCCTGTATCCATGGACTTACGCAACTGAGAGTGTGAGCTTTGTGTTCTATAATTGTGCTTTCTCCAGCATTTTACCTTAGTAATTGGTAAAATTCCCATCTAGAGGTAGCTAGATATATAGGGAAAATGATTCCTACTCCCGGGTGTAGCTACACCCATATCTAAATACCATCATACGGAAGTATATCTGATACTTTATCGGTTAGCGTATGTTTATATATTATATCTAAGATACTTCATACCAAGTTACGTGAAAAAAATTGAAAGTGGGTATGTAGTTTGCATTATATTAAATATACTGTCATATTTGTACTAAAAAAGGAGTATGTCCAAAAATTATAGATACTAGCTATAAAGTAGTATCTATATTTTCTAAATAGTCATACATACTTCATACTACGTGTACATACTCTCCGGTATGATAAATACATTCTAAATCGTGAGAAACGCATGTGGGTGTAGCTACACCCGGGTGGGAAAATGATTCCTACTCTCGGGTGTAGCTACACCCATATCTAAATACCATCATACAGAAGTATATCTGATATATATATATAGGTAAATTAACTGGTGCTCCCTGGTGCATGGGCACCATGGTAGAATACTGTAAGTTTTGGGTATATATATAGGAAAATGGTTCTATACACCTAGGAGTACGTACTCCCACGTTCAATATACCTCACAAACAAACTAAATATACCTTTTTATCATTTTTAATATACTTCATTAATCATTACTAGATACCCCAAAGTGAGTTTTGTGAAAAATTTCATTTTAATCATCATATTTTATATTATTTGCGCATATACTGCTTTTCTGTACGTAAAAGTGGTATATTGAAAAAACTGACGACTCCGGTGATATTTTTTTCATACAACTTGTATTGAGGTATCTTAGAATAATTAATGAGGTATATAAAAAATTATAAAGAGGTATAATACACTCGTATGTGAGGTATATTGAATATGGGAGTACGTACACCCAGGAGTATATCTTACATTGGGAATTGACCTGATCTGGAAAATTACGTACCATAAATAATCCATAACTCCAACGCTATTATATTGTACTAACTTCCGGATCGTTATTTGTGACAGAAGAGATTCAACCTGTCTAAACGAACCTATTACATGTCATGAGTGCAAACAACACATAGGCAATACAAGTACAAGCTGCCGTCTATGAGTGCCTTGGTGAGTTTGTATTGTTTGATGATGGGATTAACGACTAAGACATATTTGCCTAGACTTGGTACACGAGCTGGATGATCCCTTCGTCCCAAGTTATTGGTGCCTCGGACCAGTTCTAATACTGAGAAACAACATGAACAATGACGTTAAGCTCTCTTGAAACAGGTTTTCGCTCCGCTTTATAAATAAAGCAACGACCACCAAAGTACATGGCTGAACGATACAAAGTGGTGAGGTAGCCCTATTACAAAGAAAAGCCTAAGATAACCAGCAACACAGATGCACAAGCGACTACGCTACCGAAAACTAACACAAAAGGCATGAATATAACACCACGACACATCCGAGAACACCAAAGCTCCACAACAACGCCCTCAGGAGGGGGAACGGCGCTAGGCATCGTCTCTGTCGAATCCGAGACGGATAAAGGTCTTCACTCGGAACCCTGGCACGGAGAGAAGAACCGCAACGACGTCTTCAAGAAGATAGCGTCACCCGCAGGCGACGCCGCCGTCGGCCCCAAAGCGCGGAGCTTTCGCTCGGCAACTCAACCGCAACACCACGAGGCACCTCGGATAGTCGCAACGAAAACCAAGCCTTCAGGTCCGGATCCGAGCATCGCCCCTGCAATAACAGAGAGCGAGCCCGAGCTACCCAACGCTACCCCCCTTGCCGCCTAGACGACCAAGAAGCATAGCACCACCGCCGCGATGATGCCCGCCGAAGAGCCAATCATGCGGACCGCCATCCGGGGCCGCCGCCCCGGCGTCCATGTCCCGAGCCACCGTCAACCCTCTGCCTCACAACACACCAACCATGGAGGTAAGAGCGGAAGCACCAGCCCATGATTGATGCGTCGATTGGATCAGCAGCAGGTCACCGTCTTCTTCCTGGTTGATGGGTCGCTGTTGGGAATTACAGAGTATGTAGCGAGTTTTCTTCCTGGTTGATGCCCTGATGGTAAGGATTGATGGGTGTCAGCCAACTATATTAGTCTAACACACATCTATATAGCGAGTTTTCTCCCAAGTGAATTTATACATACAAAGTTCTTTAATTCCTACTCTATCACTCTTTTCAATCTTTAGTTTCGTTAGGAATTCTTGAGATGCACAGAGGCCTGTCTTTTGATTGAAAAGGTACTGTAGCAATTAATTAAAATTGCTTGCCGGCATTAGAACTTCCAGTCTTAAAGTACTAGCTCTAAACTGAACGTAAATCAGATCCCGGGATCATTAGACACGATCCTCTTATTACTGAATCTACATCTTATCACTCAATTCAGCATTCCTGCATTTCATATAGATTCGAGGTATTTGTCTGGTTGATTAGGTTCGAGTCGCTAGTTATAAGTTACCCAGACCAGAGTCCAACAACAATAGGAAATCGAATCGACACACCAGCCCGGGTCAATAAAAGCCACCTGTTTCGTTGCTCGCGAAAAGCCGAAGCGAATCGATGATGTCGACAGAGCTAGAGGCTACCATCACAGTGCTTCCTTCGCCTGCTCGCCGATGTAGCTCCTCGGGACGACTAACGTATCCTCCCTCCGCAGCTCCATCTGGCTCCGATTCCGCCAGCTGCGGGCCCTGTAGGCGCCCCGACGGGCAGCAGACTGAGTCGGCCGCTTGGCCAGGCTCGACGGCCACACTGCACCGGCGCTGGACGATAGAGGAGAATTCGGCCGGGAGGCGCGTACCGAGATCGCAAGGCCGGCACGGCTTTGGGCGCGAGGTGCTCGCTAGAGGAGCTGCTTGGTGGGGTTCAGTGGGATGTGCGTGTGGGGCTGGCGGGGACAGGAAAGTTAGTGTTTTTATGCAGAATACATTTTTGTCCTTTTTACAATCTATACAAGAGCCTAAGTAAAATTTACTTCCATTGTATGTGCATCTTGCTTTAAGCTTGCCCTTCATGGATACATATTTAACTTTAAGCTTCAACTCATTGATATGCATAACTTACTGAATTTTACTGAATCTTACTGTGGCTTTGTTTGCTTGCTTTCCGGCAATGGTGGAGTATCTCAATTGGTTGTCTATGCTTAGAAGTTCTCTGCTACGGTGTGAAGATTAATCCTTATGTTCTTCACCTTTTCTGCTTATCAACTTATGCGAAAGCTTTAGGCACTTCTGTATGGAAGTCCTGTTATGTTTTCACCGGTAAGTGTCCTTAATTTTAGAGCTATATGTTATTTCTCTTAGATGAATTTTAAGACGCTCAGTTACTGAAAATTCAGTTGAAACCGTCGATTGTTTGGCTTTATGAATTAGCGAGTGCATCAAGATGGAAAGGAAATAATTTTGTCGGATTTAAGGGGTGAAAGCTAACATAATTTCAATGGTATGACACCCTAAAATTATTTGTGTTACATTGTTATCAATATTACACATATGGCTTTGAGAAAATTAAATGCGATTCTCTAGATGATGTCAGACACGATCACCAATTGGTTGCTCAGATGTTAATCTTCCAAAAGTTGAATTCTATTCTCTCCCGTCGCAACGCACGGGCACGTTTGCTAGTCTTACCTTAAAATCCTCCATTCAGGTTAGTCTCCTCCAGTTTTTACATAGTTCAACAATATAAGGGCTATCTCCTTAATTGTCTTTAATTCTCACCATAAACCACCAAACTACTAAAAATAATCAAGGTATAGAGCCATGGTTGTGACGTAGGAGAGACGAGTACCAGAAGTTGGGGAGGAAGGAGGAGTTCACTGCCATCCATGGAGGCGGCGATAAGCGGCACACAATGCACCGTTGAGTTGGAGGCGAGCAACACTATTCACAGAACATGTTTGCATCTGTCATCAGAGACCGAGGTGATGCATCACAAGGTTTCGTGGGAGGCTGGCTTAAAGTGCGATACACAAGACAATCAAGTCGTCTATCTTCAACCATATGCCCTGCTCACTTGCATCGTGTCCTTGCGGAAGGTGACAAATTGAAACTCGTCTTTGGGAATAAACCCCCCGAGCTCGACCTTTGATTTGACTTGTCATCTTCGACGCACATGTGACTTTTACTTCTCAAAGGATTTATGTAAAAAAAAATATGCATTTTCTATTTGTGTTTGTTTTGTACCATTAAGATAGTGGTAGTTTGGTGGAGGTTTTATCGCGAGGCATGGGGTCTCGAGTTTGTTAATTTTGTATTTTTCTGAAATATATAATAAAATGGATGTGTGCATCGTTTCAATATAGAGGCTGGTTTTCAATCCCCTTTTTGATTTTTCTTACTTTCTAGCTGTAATAGTTTTTTTTTGTTCGTTGATGAAAATGGAGGGTGACTGCTCTTTCTCAACAAAATAAAATGCTCACAGACATTTTTATCGGACCTGCTCGAGCTTATGAATTCCACTTGATTTTGAAAGTAACCACCATTCGATCGCCACGCAAATCGAAGAGAAATCCCGCTTGTCCCTTTCGCCGTTCCATAGGCCACCAGCACATAAAGAAAAGAAGAAGCAGCTCCCTGCAATTTCCATCCATCTCTAGGGAGCTGCCGAATCGCCAACCGCACGATCTCCCCACGCGCACCCACCACCGACCCAGCCCCAAAACCCCACGCCGCGCAAACCCTAGCCGCCGCCGCCGCCGCCGCCGCTTCTCCAATGGCCGGCCTCCTGCGGCTGGCCGGCGCCGCCAGATCCCTCTCCCGCGCGCTGGCCCCGGCCGCGCCGCACCACCGGAGGCTCGCAGCCTCGGCGGCTGCCCTGGCGGAGGACGACGACGAGGCGTGCTGGACCGAGTGGGAGGAGGAGGAGGAGGCACGGCGGCAGCGGGCCCGAGCGTCGGCGCCGGCCGCTGAGTCGTTGCCGGCCGGCGGAGGCCCCGCGGGCGTGCAGTGGGTGGTGATGGGCCGCCCCGGCCCGCAGAAGCACGCCCACGCCGCGCGCCTTGCCGATGTTCTCGCCGTGCCATACATCTCCATGGGAACGCTCGTCAGGCAGGAGCTCAGCCCCACCTCTTCGCTCTACAAGAAGGTTCGGCCTAGTCCCCGATCGGAATTGTCCCATCCCTGCCCGGGTTCTTGATTGTCTTCACTGCATTTGTTCTAATCTGAGCTGTCCTTCGTCCCCCCTTCTAGCAATTTTGTGATCACGGGTCCTCCTCGCGATACTAACCTGGATCACCTGAGTCGTACTGACGCCACAAATTCTGGAGATCTTTTGTTTTGCTTTTACTAATTTTGCAGATCTTCAAGGCGTTTCTTTTATTTTGAAAAACATCTCCACAAATCATTTGCCTAATTGATGAGGAGTTGCGCCTTTTCTTCACTTAACCCAAGCCAGATTCGTACGGTTCATGGTCAATTTTTTGCGCCGCTTCTCGAAATCTCTCGTGACTTACCGTTGTACTCATGTGATCTCTGTGATAGTTGCCCTCAAGTTCTACAAGACCACAACTTTCTCTGGACAAGCAAAGTTCTTCAACTTCTCCTCATTTTTCCCACTAAGTATTTCACAAATCAAAAGAATTGTCCCTGTCCACAATGTCCTAGTCCTTAATTAAAGGCCCAGTATCACACGAGTATTTTCTTCCAAATTTTTATGCTTATTTTGGACCCTATAATGCTGGGGAGGAGTGTGGCGGCCATGTCTTTCTCTGCGTCCACATCTTCGCAGATGACTATGGGGGCAACCCTGTAATTTGCTTATGCTCACATGACATTCTGAGGGCAGCTGTGGAAATCCAACTCTGGCGTCTTGTGGAGGGCAGCCTTCTGCATATATATGCTTCCAACTTTGCCCTGCATTTGTCCGGCCCTCTGGTTCTACCTTGTTGAACAGCTGGAGAGTAGTTGGTAGAGTTTTCCTAATCGTAGACAACGAGGATCATTTCATAATCGGCACTATTACATGAGGAATGTATTGCTATTGTGAAAATGTAGCGACAGTTGGCTGTGGCTTTGTGGTTATTAGATTGTGCTAAATTGCTTTTGCATTGCATATCAACAGATTGCTAATTCAGTGAATGAAGGGAAGCTTGTGCCAGAAGATATCATATTCGGATTGCTGACAAAGCGTCTTGAGGAGGGATACAACAAGGGTGAAACTGGATTCATCCTCGATGGAATCCCGCGAACTAGTATGCAAGCTGTAGGTTCCTACTACCTTTTATGCTTTAACAAAAGAACATACTTACTGTTACCAGTTGGTTAACCAGTTAGCCTACATAATGCAATGCCTTGGTGCTCAGATACTTCCAGATTTTTGACTAGTCTCATATTTCAGGAGATTCTTGATGAGATTGTTGATATCGACTTGGTTCTGAACTTCAAATGTGCGGATAACTGTTTCATGAAGAAGCGGTCTGGGGGCGACATTTGTTCCCACTGTGGGCAGCTATTTGATGTCAACAGTCCGGTTTCTAGGGAGCGTAATTTCTCCCTTGGAAGTTCTACATGGCATGGTCAGGCACAACCTGCTGCTATGCCTATTATAGGCCTGGAGAACTCAAGGATGGAGAAGATGCGTGCTTATGCGGAGCAGGTATTCTTAAGCTTTGACCAAACCTTCTGAATCCATATGGCTAGTTAGGATAGATCTCAATTCACTTTGCACTTAAGGGACAGCACAACTCAAAATTTTATATGACAATTGCAGTATTTTTCTTATGTTCTCTGAAACACAAGACAGCTCTTAGCCGGGTATAGGGTTTTGTGCTATTACAACTGATTACTGACGGTGTGATGCGTGATTACTTCTAGTAACATGGAACACTCAATGTGCAGACCAAGCAGCTGGAAGATTACTACAGAAAACACAGAAAACTTGTGGAGTTGAAGACATCGGCTCGCCCTGGGGAAACATGGCAGGGTCTCGTTACTGCCCTGCACCTCCAGCATCTAGACCCATCCCCAACACCACACAAACTCACCGCGTAAATAGTGTCCGCTGAGTCTTAAGGGTCTACATTGTGATCCTCGCCTGCGACGTACGTAGTATATTGATATGCTTGTGAGTTCTGGCCCCTGAGGAGTCAGCCGGCCATGGTGCGTTGCTTTTTTTGTTGCTGCTATAGATAAAATGTAAGCGATTTTGTAGACCCGCTTGCTTATATGTTTGTAACTGAGAATATTGAACTTGCGAGTGCAAGTCTGCGGTGTGCCAGGCTCCACCGTGCTGTTGTTTTGATTACGAGTTCTGCTCAATATTGGTTATTGTGCAATCACCTTAAAGAAAGATATTGTGCATTTTCTTCTGCACACCCATCATCTCCTGATGTTAACTTTTAACCCCTGAAGATACCAGGGAAGACCTCCATGAGATCAGGAAGTGTGTGGTAAACAGCAGAACTGGAGATCGACCAGTACCTTGGCTGTATAGCTAGTTGGCTTGTTTCTCGGCTCCTATGTTCAGATGTTCTTGAAATTACAGATTTGATGCACAAACCTAAGCTTTATAATCCATGTGCTGCATCAGTGGTCAAGCTGTTGTTTGCACTTGCCAACGGAACTGTCTGCAGGGGCCTCTTTTATTCAGAGGACTTGAAAAACACATGAATAAGAAAAATGCAGAAATGCTATGTATGTTTGTTGAATGTAGCGCAAAGAAATATTTTGAAAATAATTCCCTTGAGATTCAATCCTGCCATTGAAAATCAACCCACACAATGACACAGTGATCTTTTTGAAGGATTTCAATGAGACGAAAGCTATGAATTTCCTAAGTAACAGGAGATCTAAAACTCGTAGATTATTTATGAGTACAAATCTTGCTCCCCTGAATTCGATTTTAGACCATCAAATGCCGACAATATGGCGTCTTGACGATATGGGCGATACAATAGTAGAGTTGCACACAATTTCCGTCCTTCATGAAGGAAGACGTCTTGTTGCCCGTGACCGACTGACGTGTGTGGCGCCACCCAGCCAAGGCCAACAATAGCGGAGGTCCGTGTCAGGTCCCGGATGGGACGACATGCTTGAGGATCTAAAACTACAACACTCACTTGACAAGTTAAGATTCTATCACGACAGATCGGGATTGGGGAGAAATTGCCTCGCTTATAGATACCCCGAATTAGGGTTTAGGTGTATAGAGTATATTCTGAGTATCTTGCTAAAAGCAAATAGAAATTCTAGGAATGAAATGCCAGGCGCAGCTGGTCTTATGAAGCAGTTCCTTTCCCCTTGCCGTCAAGGAGACAGTCGTCAGTTGGAATGTCTCATTGCATCGTAGCAGTCCGAGCGAAGCGAGGATGGCCGTCCGATAACTGAACCGTTTTCCTCAAGTGTCTTGGTCAGGTACTGACAGTGCCTCCTCGAAACGATGCTTGTCCTCAAGCATCAGGTTGTGGCTGCATCCATTCGTCCATCGTTGCTCTGAAAAAGGAAGGAAAAACTTGTTTGACAAAATCAACATCTTCCCAGGTTGCCTCTTCAGGAGACAGGTTTTCCCACTGGACGAGCCATTGCACCACTGGTAGGTTGTTGCGAGGGATTTGTCTGACTTGTAAGACTGCTGTAGGCGCTGTATGAACTCTGCCTTGAGCGTCCACAAGTGGTAAATCAGGGCAAGGAACCACAGTCGGGCCGATGTGTTTTTTGAGTTGACTTACATGGAAAACTGGATGTATTTTGACTCCTTCAGGTAATAGGAGCTTGTAAGCCCTGTTTCCCACTTTGCTGATCACGCGAAAGGGGCTGTAGAATTTGTTCTGGAGTTTGATTGCTCCTCGAAGGCCAAAAGCTTGCATCCGATACGGTTGCATCTTAAGGTACACCATGTCGCCCACTTCCAGGTTTCTTTCACTATGGTTCATGTTAGCAAACTTCTTTGTGCGAGCAGCAGCTTGGTTGAGATTTTCCTTGAGTTGTGTCAGCATTACCTGTTTGGCCATCAAGAATTCAGAAGCTTCTAATTCAGGTGGACCTGGCACCGACAATTCGCTGATCTGGGAAGGAGCTGTGCCATATAAGGCTTGGAATGGTGTGATTTTGAGGCCAGTGTGAAACGAAGTGTTATACCAGAATTCTGCAAGTGACAGCGAAGAAGCCCATTTGTTTGGCTCTTGGAAAACCATGCAATGCAAATAGGATTCCAGACACTGATTGACTCTTTCCGTCTGACCGTCGGATTGTGGGTGGTAAGCCGAGCTAAACCGCGGATCAACATGGAATGCTTTAAAGATGGCTTTCCACATTGAACTAGTGAAAATTCTTACACGGTCTGAGATGATCACCGAGGGAGGGCCATGAAGCTTGATCACATTGTCTATGAAAGCTTGTGAAACAGAGTGTACTTAGTATGGATGAGACATAGGAATAAAATGAGCATACTTGGTGAATTTGTCGACCACTACCAAGATCACTTCCTTTCCTTGTGATTAGGTAAACCTTCTATGAAGTCCATGAAGATATGTTTCCATGCCATATCTGGTGTGGGTAGTGGGTCTGACAGCCCTGGGTATTTGCAGTTCTCATGTTTGGAACGTTGACACACTGGGCACTGTGAAACAAAACTGTCAACTGCTTTCTTCAAATTGCGCCCGAACTGGTGCCGCCGCCGCCGTCGACCTTGTCCAGGAGAGGACACGCCGCCGCCATGCCGCCGTCGACAACCCCCGCCGCCGCGAAAAGGGAGAGGAGGGAGGGATTTTACCGGAACTTCGAACCCCCCCTTTTCTCACCGATATGATTCGCCTCCGAAGATCACTGTCTCTGATACCAATTGTCAGGTCCCGGATGGGATCGACATGTTTGAGGATCTAAAACTACAACACTCACTTAACAAATTAAGATTCTATCACGACAGATCGAGATCGGGGAGAAATTGCCTCGCTTATAGATACCCCGAATTAGGGTTTAGGTGTATAGAGTATATTTTGAGTATCTTACTAAAAGCAAATAGAAATTCTAGGAATGAAATGCCAGGCGCAGCTGGTCTTATGAAGCAGTTCCTTTCCCCTTGCCGTCAGGGAGACAGTCGTCGGTTGAAATGTCTCATTGCATCGTAGCCGTTCGATAACTGAACCGTTTTCCTCAAGTGTCTTGGTCAGGTACTGACAGTCCGTCCGATGGCGTTGACGGAGGGCTCTTGTGGAGACGGGAGCTTCATCGAGATACGTCATTGTGACCTGCCTTTGATCTTCGACCGGCGCAGATTGCATATCCAGATCAACGAACGGTCCAGATTCCTCAGACCTAGAGTCCCAAGCACAAGACACGTTTGGCCCCGTCCCGTGCCCACAAAAGCACCATCTGCTCGTCTCGTCTCCCCCAAATCCCAAGCGAAAAGCCGCATCGCGAGCGAGAACCGAACCAAACCCCCTGAACCCGAGCGAGGCGAGACGACGAGGAGCAAGGGCAAAACCCCACCTCTAGCGGCGGCGGCGGCGGCGATGGAGTCGGTGGAGGCGCTCGTGGCGCACATCCAGGCCCTCTCCGGGAGCGCGGACGAGCTGTCCCAGCTCCACGGCCTCCTCAAGAAGGCGGACGGCGACGCCCTGCGCGCCCACTCCGCCGGCCTCCTCCCCTTCCTCTCCCAACTCCACCCCGGCGCCCACTCCCTCGGCTACCTCTACCTCATGTACGCGACTCCCCTCCCCTCGTTTACCAAAACCCTAACCCCATCCGAATCCATCGCGTCACGCTACTCCAATCCCCCCTTCGCGTCGATCGATCCCATGCGCATCTGACGATCCTCTTACGCGTGTTTGTTTGCTTGCTCTCTGCAGGGACGCCTTCCTCTCGGCGCCCGCTAATCTGAGGGCGCACGCCGGCGGGGACCTCCTCGCGACCGTCGCCGATTTCCTCATCTCCTGCTCGGCCGACCAGATACGCCTCTCGCCTGATAAATGTGCGTGCTGTGCGATTTTCTCAAACCGGATCGTTTTGTTCTGTTTTGTTTCGCGGTGGGCTAAAGTTTCTGAAAAATCTGTATCTGTTCGCTGTACAGTTATGAACGTGTGTAAGGTGCTCAAGAACGAGGTCATGCAGCTCAACGCGCCGGTCAGAGGGATTGCCCCGCTACGTGCGGCCGTCCGCAAGATCCAGGCCTCGTCGGAGCAGCTGACCCCGCTCCACGCCGAGTACCTTGTCCTGTGCCTGCTGGCGAAGCAGTACAAGGCTGGCCTGAGCGTCCTGGAAGATGATATATTCGAAGTTGACCAGCCAAAGGACCTGTTCCTCTACTGCTACTATGGGTCTGGATCAAGTTTGCTGCATGGATTTATGGTTTTTGAGCATGTGACACTTGCTTAGTAGTTTGCCTTCTCTTGCAGGGGGATGATATATATCGGGCTGAAGAAGTTCCGTAAAGCATTGGAGCTTCTTCACAACGTGAGGCTTCCAGCCTTCCACTATGCTAGTTTTTGGGATAGTTGTTTGTCCATTTGCGCTTACCAGGATATACTTCATTTTTCAGGCTGTTACTGCCCCAATGTCGTCATTGAACGCAATTACTATCGAGGCTTACAAGAAGTATGTCCTAGTTTCGCTCATTCAGAACGGACAGGTATATCACTTCCTTGCAATCTGTACTGCTTAGTTAATGACGATGCCGTTTTAGGGAAAAGATGTCTTATGCTATTGCTGTTTTAGGGAAAAGATGTCTTATGCCGTTTTAGGCTTACAAGAATTATGGCAAGTGTGTCTCACCTAGCTTTAATCAACAACATTGCTGGTTTTCTAATGGATACACTAAAATGATAACATTGAGTTCCCTGTCACTGACATTTCTTGAGACATCGAGTTCGTTTCCTCCCAGCTTTAACAAATAGAAACTCAGTTAAAAATGACGAATGTACCTTAAGACCTCAACCACATAGAAAATAGGAATTCGATCAAGTGAACTAACTTGGAAAAGAAAGTGATCGTATATACTTCATATAGACCTTCCTAGATTAAGGTAGTTCTGTATGTAGATAAGAATGTAAAAAGCATTGCACTGGATGAGATGCTAGAATTCTATATTAGTATAGGACCCTATTTTATCCTTGAAAAGAGGCAAAACTACATAGCATTTCAAGCTGATATGATGCATCCTTTTTTCTTCTGTTGATGGGATAATAAGATAGGTCTACTGCATTCACTAATTTTGGTGGTCATATCCTTTGTTTTGTGATCTTTATTTGGTACAAATAAGGAGCACGAGAATACAAATTTTGTAAGTGAAATAAAAAAAGTTGGCAATATAGAATATACTCTTGATCCTCACATCAGTGCATACATATCCAAATCATAAACAGTCGTCCACCAAGATTCATTTGGAAGGAACGCTAAGGACCCTGTAATTGTGCCTGTTGCTCTACTGGTGACTCCTTCCTTCATACAAATATTGAGATATCCTGTTACATTCTGAACGAGTAAGCTGAAAATTTTCATGCGGGGTATCGAGTTGAGATATATTCAATTTGTGGAACAGGTTCCATCATTCCCGAAGTACACATCTTCGACTGCTCAGAGGAATCTGAAAAATCATGCTCAGGTATCTTCCATCCCGCGAGTCCTAATTCCAAATGTATCCCGTGAAATAAATTATGCTCTTTGTCAAGTTGTTGGATGCCATGTGTAGTCACTTGCCCTTCCTAGTTTCTTTATTTGTTTTGGTGTGACAGTAGTCAAATTAATTTTGTTCTGATAAGTTTTCATGGTGGTTACTCGTTTATTTTACTGGACGGCTATAGGTTTCTTTACACTATCAGCTACATTTTGTTGATTCTTGTTACTCTGTCTGTTCATGTCTTATACTTGTAAAAATGACTAGATCATTTGATTGATAGGCCTAACTCAATCAGTACACATCCATAGTCAGATGCTACCAGCTTACCACGAATGGCATGCTTTAATAATATGTGCTAAATTGTGCTATTGATGCTGTAGTGTTCCTTTTATTTGAAAGAGAAATCCTTTTTTACGTCTTTCAGAAAGCACTCATGTTGTATGCACTGTTTAATTTTCAGGTTTACGTCGATCTGTCTACTTGCTATGGCAATGGGAACTACTCTGAGTTGGACACATTCATCCAGTCAAATGCAGAGAAGTTTCAAACTGTGAGTATTTCTTCCTTCCTGCTTTGGCTAACATTCTTAGGAACTAGTGTCAGTCTATTACCAGGCATACCCAGACTGTAGGCTGTAGCTACTTGCCAACTTCCTCCCTTGTTGGAAACTACTTGTATTCTGTCTATCGGTGCTATATATTATTCGCCAATATTTTTTTTCCTTGGAGAAGTTGTTTTTGTTAATTTTTTTCTGATTGCTGCATTATTTTCTGCTTTTTTTCAGGATAACAACCTTGGACTCGTGAAGCAAGTACTCTCCTCAATGTACAAGCGAAACATCCAGAGGCTGACACAGACCTACTTAACTCTTTCACTTCAAGACATTGCCAGCTCTGTTCAACTTAACACCCCAAAAGAAGCTGAGATGCATGTACTTAGGATGGTAGGTATTGTCTATTTTCAGTCTGGTGGTGTTTAGCATCTATGTAAATTGGTATCTCAAAATTTAACCGTCGTATCAATTCAGATTGAAGATGGTGAGATCCACGCAACGATAAACCAGAAGGATGGCATGGTCAGTTTTCATGAAGATCCTGAGCAATATAAAAGTAGTGAGATGGTGGAGCATATTGACTCGTCAATTCAAAGGTATGTTCCTTGTGTTTTTCCCTATCATCTGTTGAATATAATCTGCGTGTTGGCCTATAGTCCACTCTTGGCGCCTTATGCATAGTCTTGGCTTCAGACCATTGGTTGAGAACTTCGTTATAGTTAACACATTGTTTAACTTCTCTTGAGTAGATGCCATATGTTATCGATTTACTACTATGCTTTTCTGTATGCCAGAATTCATTCTTAGGCACATGCAGTCATGGACAATGTTTTGTCTAACCTATGAATACTAATTAAATATGGAGAAGAAACAGAATTATTGTGATGTAACTGATTCAGTGCTCTAACAATTATTCTTCAGGATGATGGCTTTGTCCAAGAAGCTGACCTCAATCGATGAGAATATCTCATGCGATCATGCGTTTTTGATGAAGGTTAGCTCAGACTGTTAGATGTATTTTCCTGTTCCCTTGTCACTGCCCTTTGTTGTTTTCTAACCTTGAATGCGGTGCAGAGTGGAAGGGAGCGTTCAAGATTCGACTACGACGACTTCGACTCAGTCCCGCACAAATACTTTTGAGACAATCTGTGCTTAAGTTGGAATTACTGCCATCAAGCCCTTTTCCTGAGGTTATTGTCGGTTTGATCCGTATATTCCCCCATCAAAGTTTGAACCCTGTAAATTCTAGCATTAAAGGATGGGAGCTTTGAAGCTTTTTGCCTTAGAGATAACAAAGAACACCCAGAACAATCTGTCAATCTAGCTGTCATTTTGAGTACCTATTTGTTCTTCTGTGGGAAGAATGCTGCTGCATTTTCTGGGGGCTTGTGTTATGTACTGCATTATTTGGTGGTTGTGTCCTGGCTGGCGGTTGGGCTAATTCAGTTCGAAACTTTGAATGGGGCTTGTGAAACGTGATATAACCATGCGGAAAGCGCCGGAGAACAAAGTTTGATTTTTCGTCTGTGTTACTAACGGTTTCCTTTACCTCCGGCAGCCTTTCAGTCCTCTGAGAGGATTCAAAATAAGACCTTAAGTACTGTGTGGATTACAGTTACTTAGCACACTTATCAAATTAGTCTTCCGTGCGTCCTATTCCGTGTACCTTCACATTTCAGAGAGCACATGCATATGCAGAAATTTGCTTCTTAATCCGATAACCGAGTTGACGACCTGGGTACACCTGACAAGGCCTTTAAAACTAGATTAGGTTGCTATGACAAGGGCCTTAAAACTAGGTTGCTATGACAAGGGCTACATTGCTTTGTTTTGACCTTTATTTTTTTTCTTTCATCACAACATTTACAAGTTCAACAATTGCTTTGATAATAGTTCAACAACTTTTTTTTACATTTTTTAGACATTGCAGTGTGTACAGAGTTAGAGAAAACAAGAGATTTATCGTGCCACAAAATTACTATTATGCAAATCTTGCATTGGTGTAAAATGACGTTCAACAACATATCAAACAAGTTACTATAATCAAATAGCTAAGTATGTATAATATGACGAATAAATGTCAATAATCTGGTAAACCGACAAAAACAAAATGATGTAGCATCTCAACATGGGGTTTAATTCTGGAGTCTTCTCGCAACTAAGCCAACTGAAAAAACAGGGATATACAGTTTGACAGGTTATAAAAAGTGTGAGATCTTTTGATTTGGATCTACAGGAGGACATGCAACGGCGCTACTTACCCCGGTCCAGATTTTTTTTTTTTGCATACAATAGCAATTTGTGGAGAGAATTTATCTTTTTCTATGGGTACATGCTCTCCCATTTGGCTCGCGTTGTGTAGGGTACAAACACGTGAGTGGTGTCTATGAGTTGTGCGTGTTTTTTTTTCAAAAAAGAAATGAGTTGTGCATGTTTTCTGCATACTAGGCATACGCCTCTATAATTTATCACTCGCCTATAGTCTTAAGAAATATCCACAAATTCCTAAAAAAATGATATGCACATACATTAAATCCAGGTAAATTTATGTTGGGTACAAACACGTGAGTGTGGTGTCTATGAGTTGTGCATGTTTTCTGCATACTAGACATACGCCTCTCTAATTTATCACCCGCCTATAGTCTTAAGAAATATCCACAAATTCCTAAAAAAGATATCCACAGACATTAAATCCAGGTAAAATTCATGCTGGGCGTTTAAGATTTAAACACATGAGCACGACTGTATGAAGTAGTACTCCTTCCGGTTAAAAATTTCTAAAGTTTAACCAGATTACAAAAAACACCAACATTCGCAGTACTAAATTAATATTATCATTAAATATATTTTATGTTATATCTATTTGGTATTATAAATGTTGGTATCTTTACTTGATCTTTTTGTTTGTTTCTGAAATGGATTTGATTAAATTTTAGAACGTTTGACTTAAGAGAAAATTAATACGCGGAGCATAAAGTACCGAGGAGGTATTGCATAAACACCAGCAAAATCACAATCGTCTTCCAGCACTTGTTCGAGAACTCCACGTTCCACGTAGTACCCGGAAACTTACATGCTAAGCTATTCCGTAGTAAAGTCCTGAACAAATTCAGATATCCGAGCTGGAGGCACCTTCGAAGAAACTCAGCGATCCGAGTTCGACGAAGACACCTCTCGCAATCCCACTATATCTTCAGGGCCAGCAGCGGCGCTAGGATCAAACCGCCGCCGACAGCTCCCCGAAATCGAACCCCTCGCACGCTAAACCCTCGCCCTCGGCTCCCGATGGCGAATCTCCGCTTCCCCGGCCTCGCGGCCTGGCCGCGCAAGACCCTGCTCGTCCTCGTTCTGCTGCTCGCGGCGGCCACCCTCCTCCCGCAGGCCGCGCTCGCCGCGTCCGGGGGCGCCATGGGCGGGCGCTCTTCCTCTTCCTCCTCATCATCCTCTTCCAAATCCAGAGGCTCGTCGTCGTCCGAATCGCACCACCGGCACTCGTACCACTACTACCCTTCGAGGACCTACGTGTCGGTCGGCACACCGGCGCCTCCCAGCGTGGCCACGGGCGACGCGCCGGGCGCGGTGTTCTGGCTGGTGGCCCTCGGTTTCGTCTTGCTCGTCGCCGCCGCGATCTACCGCAGCCGGCCGAGGACCACCGTGGTTAAGCTCCAGGTGCGCTCCCGTTTTTTCTCAATTTCAGCAGCATTATTCACTCTAGCCATAGGAGGTCGTAACAGTTTCAGGTTGCCTTGTTTGTTTCAGGTTGCGTTGCTTGGCTGGGCGAAACCGTTTCAGAAGGAGCTGAACGAGATTGCTTACAGAGTGGAGGCTTCCAACAAGCGTTCGTATAAACTCATGTTGACTGGTAATGTGATTTCTAGATACTCTGGTGCATATGATTCCTCTGCAGTTTGAATCCCATGCCTCAATTGTGTAGTACTGTAGTAGCTTCACTTTGTCGTTAGCTTTGAAGTTCTGCATTGTCCAACTTCGGTACTAGAAGATATAGATGGCATACTGGTGTCTTGTTCAAATGTTGACATGCTTGCCCTTATGTAGTGCATTTTCTGTTCAAACTCTTTTGGATTCTGCTGTTAAGTTCACCCTTTCTTTGAAAACTAATATCCAATCAAGTTCCAACATATATTAAAAGAAACGAGAACAGTTAGCTTGGACAACATACAATTAATTATCTCCAGTGTATAAAGTGAAGTAGCAATTCCTGAACTGAATGTGGTTTTATCCTAGTTTCTGTGGGAATAGATAGTTTACATGAAGCAGGAAATTTTCAGTTGTATACTTATGCTGAAGTGGGAACTCTTGAACTGAATGTGGTGTTTGCTGTAGTTTCTGCGGAAATAGATGGGGAATTTACAGCTGTAGCGAGGCCATATGTTGCAGACAAGTTGACAAATATATAAGAGCATGCATATTTGTATCCCTGGATACGAGTGGTATTCAAGAATTATCAAATTTTAGCATCTACAGAAACTAGCCTGTTTATTCGCATGACCCAATGCGTTATCTATACATACCGGTTATCAGCAGTGTTGGTCATTACCTGCATAGTGATGGATATCAGATAGTTTTATTTTCAATGCGTATTATTAGCATATATACAAAACTAGCCTGCTTATTTGCACGACCCAATGTCACTGTTATAGTATTCAGGGGAACACTACATTATTATATACATATCGGTTTTCTGCACAATGTTGGTCATTGACCTGCATGATCACTTTACTTTCAGTACATCTTATTAACATGTACAGAAACTAGCCTGCTCATTCGCACAACCCAATGTGACTGCTATAGTATTCAGGGGCATACTACAGTATCATATACATACCCATTATCTGCATAATTTTGGTCATTTTCCCTAGATGTTTTTACTTTCAATTCATCCTGTAGAAATATATGGCTGATATCAATTGTTTGTCAGTACTGACTTGTTTATCCTGTTCCTGTGACTCATTATGCAGAGACCATATGTTCCTTGAGCCGTCACAAGGATTGCTGCATATTTTCAAGCTTATCAGTAAGAAACATATACGATACCTCTTGGTTATACATAAATCTATGTGGCTTGATGGTTCTTCTCTTCTAAGATGACCACTACTGGGATTTTGCATGCAGTACCCTCTAGTTGAACTCACTGAATCTTGTAACTTTGCTGTTTGATTTACCTTAGGTTGATGTAAAAGATGGAACGGATTCTTGGGAGGAGCATTTCGATGAAATTTCTATCAAGGAGAGGAGCAAATTTGATGAAGAAACACTTTACAGCTTGGAAGGAATCAAGAGGACGAAAGAGTACTCCAGGAAACAAGATGGCTCCAGAAACGAGTATATAGTGGTATGAACTTCATCCACAGTAAAATGTTTCCAGAAAAATGCATTCTATGCTTCCCTTTCGAGTGAGCTACCTGTAGACTGAGATATATTGGTGAAAACAATTCTTTTAATGATTTGATATTCTTTTAATTTTCATGGTGGTATAATGGCTTTTGTCATGATTTCCATTTTCTCCAGGTAACCATCCTAGTCGCTGCTAATGGAGCACTAAAGTTCCCAGAGATCACAAGACCTGCAGATCTGGAAGCAGTAGTGAAAAAGCTTAACTCTATACATGAAAAAGATATTCGGGTATGGAGAATATTTCCTATCATAATTCACAACTGCTTTCAGATGTCTAATTGAGAGAAAGTGATGACAATGTTTTCCATGCGATTTTCCTTCAACATCGCTGATAATTAATTCCTACTTGTGCCTGCTGTCTCAGGGAATTCATGTTTTATGGACTCCACAAGAAGAAAATGATGTACTTACCGAAGAGCAGCTTCTAGCAGATTATCCACATCTGAGGCCCCATTCTGATGACTAGCACTAAGCTCTTCCATATTCTTGGAAGCCATAGAATCTGGCCAGGAAAAACGTTACATGTAAAAAGGGTATCGTAGGCTGATAGTCGCAGTCATTTTTTCTTCAAGGAAGATTATTTAGAAATTAGAATCTAGGCTGCCAATTTCCATTCGCGCCGCAAGTATGGTGTAGCTCAAACTTTAGTTTGCATGAGTAATTGGTACAAATTAAGTATGTGACTGATCTTTTCTGTTTCTACCTTTTTGTTTGTTTGTTGTGATTGCTCCGCATGTCGCTCGATTTTCTGTTTCTACCTTTGACTGAATCTATCGATGAAATCTTACTGATTATTCAAATCTCATTTTCATAAAACGTTGTGCAGCCTCCCCTGATTCAAATTACTTGTCAATTTAGTTAACATGCAGACCACTATAAGTAATTGAAATGCGGCATTTTTGTTGTAATAAAATACGTCAGCAAACTGAAAATCCAAGTTTTAAAATACCATACTGGAATTTGTATCTTTCGACCATGATGTGCAGGTGCCCTGGTATTAACATTTGATGCTTTTATTTATGAATAAAAAATATAGAAGAAAATAGAGCAGTCCAGGCTCCAAATGAAAAAATCCTAGGATGTCTGGATTGTATAGTATTATAGTTCAAAATTATTTTGTAGATAGAGTAATTTCCTCTGGGAAAGGGTGACTCACCAAGTCACCATATGGCCAACTTTGATCCAAACTCAATATGAAGTCCTTTTAGTACAAAAGTATGTTTGTTGCACTGTGTTTTTGCTTTCCTTCACAATTCCTATTGAAAATCAAACCGTATGTGGGTTCTTCCTCTCTCGACACAAAGTCGGGTTTCTCTCTCTTCTCCGGCAAGGGGACCGTTCCCCCCTCCATCTCCAGCTTCCAAATAGCTCTTTGTTCGTTTGTCCAATGGGCAATGGACACGGCGGCGGCATAATGGAAAATTGGCAACTGAATAAGTTTCAGACGCCTCTCCATCCCGATGATGCGGTCCCTTAGATCTGGGCAGCATATATATAGGGTGACGTGTCAGGAGCTTGATTATGTCCAACACTTTGGTATGTGTTGTTAGTGGCACCAACTTTTGAAGTGTTTATGTGGATTATACTAGCCCTTTCCACCAGTTTGGATTTTTGGTTATGTTGGCTAGTGCATTAAGCATGACATGGTATCAGAGCTCGGGGTCTCGAGTTCGAGTCCCGGCTTTCGCAATGGGAAATGATAGGAATCCCCCGGGGGATGGGCGCGCTGCCATCCTCCTGATCGTCTGCGCGACACGCGTCCCACGAGACCACGACTCCTCCTTATCCTTTCACCCGTCGTTTCTCCTCCACTCCTTCTCTTTATTTTCTCTCATAGCACAGGGTCTACTGCCCGGCCACACATATGCGCCGCCGCCGTCCCATCCATGGCCACACACAGGGGCTCGACCCCCACCGGGCGCCCATCGCCGGAGAGGAGCTAGCCCGCGAGCTGCAGGGGAAGAGGGGGAAGCGGCGGCAACCACATCTTCCCGTCGTCGCGCTGGCGCTCGCTGTTGCCGCCGCCGCGCCGCTCCCTCCGGCCGCACCGGGCCGCCGCCGCCTCCTCCCTCTTGCTCGGCCTCCGCCATCCCCTATGCCCCGCCCCATCGGGCTACCACTGCCGGGCGCGCCGCCCCCGCCTGGACGGCGCCCCGACGTCGGCCAGGAGCACCTCGAGCGCACCCGAATAGTCCGCCATGGAGGCACCTCGAGACGGCCAGAGCTACCCGTAGGTGTGCGGCCGTGCTGCCATCGAGCGGCCGACGGTGCTGCCATCGACGCGCGGCGCTGCTATCATCAGCAGCTGGCGGTGCTACCGTAGCAGCGCGGGGGTGCTTCCATCGGCGGTCCGTGCTGCTACGGCGGTGCTGCCGTCGGCGGTCCGTGCTGCCGTCGGCGGTCGGCGGTGCTGCGGTCGGCGGTCCGTGCTGCTACCGTAGGTGCGCGGAGGTGCTGCCATCGGTAGTCCTTGCTGCTACCGTAGGTGCGCGGCGGTGCTGCCATCAACGGTCGGCGGTGCTGGCATCGGCGCGTGGCGGTGCTACCAACGAAGTTCGTCGGCACCATATCATCCAAAGATTTTTTTTTGCTACAACTGCTTGTATTTTTGCTCCATACTTTCGGTGAATTTGCATTACAAGAAGAAATGTTTTGCTACATTTTTTTCTGCTGCTTTGCATCATAAGTTCATCGGAGGACCTCGCCGGAAGATTTTTTTGCTACGATGCTGAAATATAACAATTTTTTTTGCTATTATAGTTATGTGGTTTTGCTACTTTAGTATAAAGATTTTGCTACGATGTCTCCGGCGAGGTCTTCGTCCATGTCTCCGACGAGGTCTTCGCTGATGTCGTTTTTGCTACAATACTACATTTTTGTTGCTGTGAGGTCTCCGGTGAGGTTCCGGCGAAGTCAGTCTTTCCTTTTTTCGATTTTTTGAGCGATCCGTTTTTTTGCTACATAGGAGCAAAAGCGGGTTATTATTTGCTACCTGATAGCAAAAGCGAGATTTGAGAACTATTTTCTATTTGTGTGGGCGAACCGTTTTTTGCTGCATAGAAGCAAAAGCAGGTTATTATTTGCTGCCGGTAGCAAAAGCGGGTTTTAGATAGAAAAAGAGGACACGTGTCAGCAGGGGGACCCGGGGGATGGGAAAGTTTTATCCCCCGGGGAACGCTCAGCACTGCCCTTTCGCAATTTATTCAAAAATTGTTGTTGCCTTAAGGTGGGAATAGTCCGGGTCGCCCCGTCGGGTCACTGGCCCGACCCGACAAATCAAGGCCAATGGGCCGATGGGTCGGCCTTGAGCAAAACTTGGGTCAAAGGGAGCCGGAACCATATGACCCGACGGATCAGCGGGGTCGACCCAGTCGACTTCGTCTCGTGTCCTCGACTCCTCCTACTCCTCCTCGTACGATTCCCCTATAACCTAGTCGCCGCCGGCGAGGCCGCGCCTCGCCTCCCACTCCGGCCTCGCCCCCGTTCACCGTCGAGCTCGCCGTCCCTGTCCCCGTCGCCGTCCCCGTCCAGCTCGAAGTCTTGTTCCTCTCCGGCTCGCCATCCAAATCACCAAGCTCCGCAACGCCACCGCTACCCGCGTCGCGCCAACGAGGGCACGCGCGCCGGCCCGTACCCAGCTCCTACACCGACGGTGGCCGAGCCCGCGCCGGATGCCGACGTCGAGCCGATCTTCCTGTAGTACCCACCACAAGGTCACTGCCTGCCGGCGGACGAGCTCGGCGCCATCCTCGGCTCCCAGTCAGGGATTTGGATTTCGTTTTCACAAATTTACCGGTCCCGAACGAAATGGGCGAAGTTCGTGAATTTCGGATATTTCGGTGGTTTTTCGGACGAAAAGATGGAAGCAAAATTTGAAACTTAGAACGAAAATTTAACGAAATACGACCAAAATTTGAATTTTCAAGAAGAATTCAGTCTAAATTTATATTTTTGAATTTATTTTGCCAAAAGTCCCTAAAATTCATAAGATTTCGTCCGGTAAATACATATACCGGTCCCGACCGAAATGGCCGAAATTCGGCTGAAATTCGTTTTTTTCGGACGAAATCCAAATCCCTGCTCCCAGTACATGCCCGTGCCAGCCGTGCAGCAGACACCGGCGGGATCCATGCTCTTCGGGCTTTACAACGAGCTGTCGGCAGCGCCCACCAGCACAGGCCAGAGGAGCAGCGGCTGGCCCGGCGGCCTCGGCCAGCACTGGTCCAGCGGCGCTGATCAGCAGCTCGGCCTCGGCAAGATCAGTGAGCCGTTGAACGCATCGCTTGTTGCCGATCAAGAGGACTTCACCAAGCTGGGGCTGCTGCAGTACGACTTAGGCGTCACTACGGTGCCAGACACCTCTTCGGCTGCCGCTTGCCCGCTTCCGGCATCGCCGGATCCTGCTACCGTCACCATCGCCAGTGTGGCTGCTACAGGTGGTTTGACCAGTTTATTTGCCACTACTGCTACTATTACTGTTCTGAAGAAATTGCAGACCGCAACGATTCATTGAAATTCCCCTATAATCTAAGTTTTGCCATTTTTTGGGCCGACCCGAAATGCCCATTGGGCCAGCGAGGCCACAACCATTCTTGGAATGATTCGATCCATGGCCCCTCAGATTGGCCTCGAGGCCATGGGGGCTAGGTCTAGGCCGACCCATTCCCATCCTGATTGTTATCCTGATTGTTGTCCCCTTTTTGTCCACGTATAGCCCTCTTGAGTCATACCTGTAAGACTCGCGTGTCATTGCTCTTTTCTGGTTACACGTATTGACATCTCCTTCCTGAGTCACACGTGAGAGTGGTGTGTTCTTCATCCAAGGATTTTCTCACCCAATCAGTGTCGGACCGTGACAACACATCAAGACCGGGCCAATTGTCTAGCCCATAAAGAATTTGTACACAAATCTTAATATTTAATGGGCCAAACGCACAGCTAAACATAAAATTTGCTTTGGGAAGACCGGGCCGCGGCCTAGTTTTGATGGGGTCGCAGCATAGAAAACAAAAATTTTCCTACGCAACAGGCGGAATAAACCCCAAGGATCTAGATCTATTAGACGAAGGTAGCGAAGATGAGATCCAATCTCTTACCCTTGAAGATCAACAAACGCGTTTTGTCGGTGCAGGGGTTGGCTAGTCGATCCCCGCAACTAGACTCATCTAGTCGCGAGGAGATGTATTTCCTCGAAGTCCAATTCGACGAGGTGCCACAAGGGGCAGCACCTCCGCGGTATCCACACATACGGCTCCATGTAGATCTCCTCCTTCTTGATCCCGCAAGCAAGGTGGAGATGGCTAGATGGATCTCGGCACCACGACGGTTGTGGTGGCGTTGATGATGTAGATCTCCACGAGCATGGCTACGCCTAGCCAAGCACGAGGAGGAGAGGACCATGGCGCAGCAACCCTAGCAAGGTGAGGTGGTGCGCCAAGGTGGGGTGTGGAGGAGCATGGCGCGGCAGCCCTCCGGGGAGAGGTGGCACGGCAAGAGGTGGATCTAAGGAGGAGGCGGCGGCCAGGGAGGAGAAAACCTCTCTCGTTTAAGGGGCTGCGCCCCAGCCCTCCCCTCCTCCTTATATAGGCGTGAGGGGGCTGTGGGGGGGCGCCCCAATCCCATCTAGGGCCGGCCAAGGGAGGGAACTTGCCCCCCAAGGCGCCTAAATTAGGGTTAGGGCTGCCCCCACCTTTGCCTTTGCCGCATGGGCCTTGGAGGGCTGGTGCGGCCAGCCCATGTGGGCTGCACCACGCCCCCTTGGTCCATGTGAGCCCTCCTAGGTTCGTGGCCCCCAAGGTGGGGCCCTCCGGAACCTTTCCGGAACCTTCTAGAACTTTCCGGTACCCTACCGGAATATTTCGGAACTTTTCCGATACCTCCGGAAACCACTTTCCTTATATGAATCTTATTCTCCGGACTCTTCCGGATCTCCTCGTGATGTCTAGGATCCCATCCGAGACTCCGAATCACCATTCGTTCATACCATCAAAAATCTCAAGCCCTAGCTACATCGAAGCTTTAAGTGTGTGACCCTACGGGTTCGAGAACATGCAGACATGATCAAATCAATAATCAATAGCGGGACCGGGATGCCCATATTGACTCCCACATATTCAACGAAGTTCCTTATCGATTGAACCACGATGCCGGAGATTCTTAATCTCATATACGATTCCCTTTGTCTCACCGATATTCAACTTGCCCGAGATTCGATCGTCGATATCTCCATATCTAGTTTCATCTCGTTACCTGGCAAGTTCTCTTTACTCGTCCATAATATAGGATCACCGTGATTACCACTTAATCACATGGTTGCAACCTTTCCGATGCTATATTACCGAGAGGGCCCAGAGATATCTTTTCCGTCACAAGGAAGGACAAATCCCAGTCTTGATTCATGTCACCCAACAAATACCATCGGAGATACCTGAAAGCCACCTTTATAATCACCCAGTTACGAAGTGACGTTTGATGTCCACAAAGTACTCCTCCGTAAACGGGAGTAACATAATCTCATGGTCTAAGGAAACTATACTTGGCATACTAAAAGTGTTGGCAATGAAACTGTTGTGACACGATCAATTGCAACTCTTTATTATTGGGTCTTGTCCATCACATCATTACTCCTAATGATATGACTCCGTTATCAAGTGACTATAACAAGTCCATGGTTAGGAAACTCTAACCATCTCTTGACTAACGAACTAGTCCGGTAGAGGCTTACTAGGGACACCTGTTGTTTACATTCCACACATGTATTATGTTTCCAATTAATACAATTATAGCATGGAGAATAAACTATTATCATAAACATGAATATGCTAATAAACCATTTTATTATTGCCTCTAGGGCATATTCCCAACAGTCTCCCACTTGCACTAGAGTCAATAATCTAGTTTACATTTTCTCGATCCAACACTCATGATGTCTAACACTCATGGAGTCTCAGTGCTGATCATGTTTGCTCGTGGAAGAGGTTCTGTCCGTGTTCTGTACTATACAGTTCTTTATGTTCTTTGCAAAACGTTAATGTCACCTAATTTGACATTACTTTATCATCACATGATAAACCTCATATCATCACATGATAAACTCACATCATCATATGATGAATATAATATATTTGGTTAGAGAGCGAGATTTTCGATTCCCTTTTATGCCTACATGACGTATGATCAGTCAAGAGAACTTTCACATAGCATGTGCACCCGGAACTCACTCAGTCTTGAAACAAAATTTCTCAAACCATAATATTATATCTTTTAATCCTTGAATTAATCATATACTCCTATATGTTGTAGACTCACAAATCGACAGTGCAATCATGTCACTTCGATATTTTCCGATCATGCTTTCGCTGCGCTTCTGCTATTATGAGATACCCAATCTAGTTTGGTTTTATGACTTCAACCAAGTCTACCAATCTCTAGATTCTATTATCTCATCTTTATGTTAAAATGACTCCTCATTCCAACACGTTCTTCTAACCAAGAACTTGGGTCACATATCGTCAAATACAAACACATGGTTCTTATATGTTTAGTCCTATGAACGATTCATAGCGAATTCTAACATATCCTCCAACCATCATTTTGTACTGAGTTATCAACTCAATGTTTCACCTATTTCTCACAAGCAGATGAACCTTTCTTCTCTTGTTTTATTTTGAACTCCTTCAAAATCTTACTTAGGTTAAACATCCTGACATAATGCTTATCAAACATATCTATCCTCCATAGATACATCCATCTCCATGGACATTTGACGTTTCAAACTAACTTCACAAGTTATACGTTGGTTCCTGACTCATTTACAACATTTATGAAATCTCCATTTCACTCAAACAAGATGTTGTAAACTCCCACTCAAATATACACCATACACATATTAAATTGTGAAACCACTTTGGCTCCCACTCAGAAATATGTTATCATCTATATTTGACCATGATTTAACTAGCTCCCACTCAAACATATGTCACCACATATTTTGATCTTGGAAAATAGTTTCTGCTCTAACTTAATATATGTCGCCACATATCTTAATTAGATCACACTCGTGTATTTTCTCGATATTTTGGACACCTCCAAAATTCTTAATTAACTTTTAAATCGAGAACTCATATACGAACACTAGTACTCTACTAGCTTTAAGTTTTATTTATTCTCTACAAAACACCTTTTGAGGAATAAATATGTGAAACATCACTTTCACAAAATCAAGTAACAATTACTTTGTGATTTAAACTTAACATCGAATGACTCTTAGTCACTTTCGTATTTAAGGTTTCTATTTCTTCTTTGTAGTTTCGTAGGTATGTCTTGTTTCTCAAACATGACAAGTAAATCATGAATATTATTTTGTAACCTGACAAAATTTTATATTCTTGAATCCTACTTTTCTTTAGACAAGCTAAACCGAAATTCAATGATCACCATCATCAATTCCTTTATGTGTCAAGTTTTAACCAACATAGCACTTTACATATGTGCCACTTGATACATAAACAAGCAAGGTTTTAGCTTTTCCATTCCATCAATTCTTTTATCAATGAAACCTTTTCACGATAAATCCACTAAAACATTTAACACAATCAACAATTGATTTGTCCCTTTTAGTCTCTCATTGTGGAATCTCTATTCATAGTCACATATGAATATACTACAAACTTTATTTGCAATAGTTTCTAATTATCTCATAATTAATGAAACCACTGTTTCACATAACTCATATGCGAAATGCAAATCATTAAATAGATCCTTATTTCTAAACAGAGTGTTTATCAAATAAATCTAAATGCTATTATCAAACCCCCGAAATAAAACCCTTCTTTGAGACCACACAATATCAAATAGTGTGTGATTACAATATCTTAGGACATATCAAACTCCTTTGAAATATTCTAAACATTGTAATTTGTGATAACACTTCTCACAAGTCCACATACTAACATATAACTCAAATATTTTGTCTCTTTTGATCAAATCATAAAGACTCAATTTTCTTGTTAACTTAATATCCTAAACTCCAGAAATTTATTTGATCTCATCAAATATCATAACTCGAATAAATACACCTATTTAATCATTTATGATGGAGTACACAAAATAATGACATCTAACATTTGCTGAAAATACAACCAACACTTGTGTTTATTTTCGGCAATTCATGGCACTCTTCCAAAGGGTGGCATTTTAGTCATACTCCTTACAATAAGGCGCATTGATAAAACATCAAAATGTTTATTCAATCTTTAGCACGACTAAAACAATTGTCATTATTAAGTTTTGGATATTTTAGTATGTCTTTTATTTTATAAATGTTCAACCAATTTATCATCTAGATTATAATAAGAATAATACACTTATAATCGAAAACTTGTGATTTCCAAAAAGGATCACTCATGAAAATAGAACAACCATTGTCTTTAACATGAATAACCATCTCACATAAGCAAGACACACTAATTAAAATCACACTTAATTCGATTACAAAACTTATTCAAATCCTTTAATCCAAATGATAAATGTAGAGACAGATCGTTGCCAGCATCAACTCCTTGATTGCCACTATTCCACAACGTCTTCCCATATCCTTTATGCAAATCTCAAGCAGCAGGTTCTGTTTTCATAAAACAGAATGAGTATCAAATACTTATCGGAAACGCCACAATTGCAATTTGGACTTAAACACTTATAACATGTATATCAATATATACTTTCTGCCTTGTCAACTTCTCTTGCTATGGGTTCCACTTTGACATGACGCAGCCGAGACACAAACTCATAGAAAGTGATCAAATCCCTTCCCATGACCTAGTCTCCGACACAATTCTTGAAGCTGGGGAGAAGCTAGCGTATCACCCCATCTATCGCGAAACCGTCATTCATCTCGTGGTTCCAAACAAGCACTAGACGATGATGTATCTCATGCATTATCCTCAGGTGTTGTTCCAAGCAAGTGTTCTCTTCCATCTTGAGTGAAAGAAAACCGTTCAGACATTCGAACCTTACAATTCTAACTTGTGCTGAAAAACTATTTTTCAGCTCATCAACAATCTCCATTGCAATCAAGTTCTTGAATTGTCTTCTTAGGTCAGAATTCATGAAGGTGCACATCATCCACTTGACTTTCAAGTAGGTGGTTCAAAACCACTCCATGTACTCCTCATCGCTTGCAGAAAAATTGGGTTTATCTCCTATTGGTTCTTCTAGCACGTAGAGCTGAGCATGGGTGTTTAGGACTTCTTTCAGGTACCACTTAACAAAATGACCCATCGAGACGCAGTATTCAGCAACGAACAGACTACCGTAGTCGACCATGATCTACAAGGATTTTTGCAAAGACATCTGGACTTTTGTTTATGATAATTTTAGTTCATCTTAATGAACTCCCACTAAACTCAACATCTCTCTGGTTGTTTAGTGACACACGATCCAAATCCACTACACCACAACCGATCATCACGTGAGGTGATGTAGCTTCAATGGTGAACATCGCCATGTTGATCATATCATCCATATGACTCGTGTTTAACCTTTCGGTTCTTGTGTTCCGAGGCCATGTCTGTACATGCTAGGCTCGTCAAGGAAACCGTAGTATTTCCGCGTGTGTAAATCTGGCTTACACCCGTTGTATGTGAACGTTGAATCTATCACACCCGATCATCACGTGGTGCTTCGAAACGAAGATCTTTGGCAACGGTGCATACTAGGGAGAACACATCTTGATATTAACATGAGAGATCACCTTATCATGCTACCGTCGCGATCACATCTAAGCATAACAATAAGGTGCATAAAAGGATTAACATCACATGCAATTCATAATTGTGATATGATATGGCCTTTCTTCTTATGCTTTTTGATCTCCATCTTCAAAGCACCGGCAAGATCTCCATCTCCGGCATGATCTCCATCATCGTGGCGCCATCACCATGGTTGTCCACCAACTATTGCAACTACAACTAATGCTACTCTTAGCAATAAAGTAAAGCAATTACATGGTGATTCATTGACACGCAGGTCACATAAAATAAAAGACAACCATATGGCTCCTGCCGGTTGCCGTACTCATCGACATGCAAGTCGTGAAAGATTACAAACATGATCATTGCATACATTATCACAAATCACATATTGGCCATACCACATCACATGACCCCCTCTGCAAAAACAAGTTAGACGTCCTCTACTTTGTTTATGCAATTTTTACGTGGCTTGGGTCAACGAGATAGAACCGTTCTAATCTACGCAAAACCACAACGGTGATATAGTAGTTGCTTATTTACTCATCCTTTTGAAAGGCCTTCCATTGAAAATTGCATCTTCACTAAAGCAAGAGAAACAGACACCCGCCAGCCACTTATGCAAAACAAGTTGCATGTCAATCGTGGAACCGGTCTCTCGTGCGTGGACGAGTAAGGTTGGTCCGGGCCGCTTCATCTCACAATACCGCAAAGACGCAAAGTGCACGCGAGAAGGTAGCAACATAAAATATCAACGCCCACAACACTTGTGTTCTAATCGCACCAACATCTACGAATAGATCTAGGCTCTGATACCACTGATGGGGTCGCAGCATAGAAAACAAAAATTTTCCTACGCAACAGGCGGAATAAACCCCAAGGATCTAGATCTATTAGACGAAGGTAGCGAAGATGAGATCCAATCTCTTACCCTTGAAGATCAACAAACGCGTTTTGTCGGTGCAGGGGTTGGCTAGTCGATCCCCGCAACTAGACTCATCTAGTCGCGAGGAGATGTATTTCCTCGAAGTCCAATTCGACGAGGTGCCACAAGGGGCAGCACCTCCGCGGTATCCACACGTACGGCTCGATGTAGATCTCCTCCTTCTTGATCCCGCAAGCAAGGTGGAGATGGCTAGATGGATCTCGGCACCACGACGGTTGTGGTGGCGTTGATGATGTAGATCTCCACGAGCATGGCTACGCCTAGCCAAGCACGAGGAGGAGAGGACCATGGCGCAGCAACCCTAGCAAGGTTAGGTGGTGCGCCAAGGTGGGGTGTGGAGGAGCATGGCGCGGCAGCCCTTCGGGGAGAGGTGGCACGGCAAGAGGTGGATCTAAGGAGGAGGCGGCGGCCAGGGAGGAGGAAACCTCTCAGGTTCAAGGGGCTGCGCCCCAGCCCTCCCCTCCTCCTTATATAGGCGTGAGGGGGCTGTGGGGGGCGCCCCAATCCCATCTAGGGCCGGCCAAGGGAGGGAACTTGCCCCCCAAGGCGCCTAAATTAGGGTTAGGGCTGCCCCCACCTTTGCCTTTGCCGCATGGGCCTTGGAGGGCTGGTGCGGCCAGCCCATGTGGGCTGCACCACGCCCCCTTGGTCCATGTGAGCCCTCCTAGGTTCGTGGCCCCCAAGGTGGGGCCCTCCGGAACCTTTCCGGAACCTTCTAGAACTTTCCGGTACCCTACCGGAATATTTCGGAACTTTTCCGATACCTCCAGAAACCACTTTCCTTATATGAATCTTATTCTCCGGACTCTTCCGGATCTCCTCGTGATGTCTAGGATCCCATCCGAGACTCCGAATCACCATTCGTTCATACCATCAAAAATCTCAAGCCCTAGCTACATCGAAGCTTTAAGTGTGTGACCCTACGGGTTCGAGAACATGCAGACATGATCAAATCAATAATCAATAGCGGGACCGGGATGCCCATATTGACTCCCACATATTCAACGAAGTTCCTTATCGATTGAACCACGATGCCGGAGATTCTTAATCTCATATACGATTCCCTTTGTCTCACCGATATTCAACTTGCCCGAGATTCGATCGTCGATATCTCCATATCTAGTTTCATCTCGTTACCTGGCAAGTTCTCTTTACTCGTCCATAATATAGGATCACCGTGATTACCACTTAATCACATGGTTGCAACCTTTCCGATGCTATATTACCGAGAGGGCCCAGAGATATCTTTTCCGTCACAAGGAAGGACAAATCCCAGTCTTGATTCATGTCACCCAACAAATACCATCGGAGATACCTGAAAGCCACCTTTATAATCACCCAGTTACGAAGTGACGTTTGATGTCCACAAAGTACTCCTCCGGTAAACGGGAGTAACATAATCTCATGGTCTAAGGAAACTATACTTGGCATACTAAAAGTGTTGGCAATGAAACTGTTGTGACACGATCAATTGCAACTCTTTATTATTGGGTCTTGTCCATCACATCATTACTCCTAATGATATGACTCCGTTATCAAGTGACTATAACAAGTCCATGGTTAGGAAACTCTAACCATCTCTTGACTAACGAACTAGTCCGGTAGAGGCTTACTAGGGACACCTGTTGTTTACATTCCACACATGTATTATGTTTCCAATTAATACAATTATAGCATGGAGAATAAACTATTATCATAAACATGAATATGCTAATAAACCATTTTATTATTGCCTCTAGGGCATATTCCCAACAAGTTTTGACCCCAAGACGGTCCGCAAGTGCACCCAATGTCATTATGTTAGTTGTTAGAGGTATGCTGAAAGTGTTGATAGCACCGGCAACTATGTCACATCTGGCCCTCGGAAAAGAAAACTATTGTCACATCTGGCTAAGGATGAGCCCAAACATTTGTTTTGTTATATGTGCGGGACGGCTGTCTTGGTGTTGTCTCGATATCGCCATACATAACTATCCGGGGGTGATGATGCCAGGTCAGCAGCACTGATAACTTGTGGCCTAGTCCTGTCAATGTGTCCCGTCTCGTGGGTTTCGATTGCGGTCTTGCCATAAGGCGACTAGAGATTGTTAGGTGTTTGTTGCTAATTTTATTGTATACGGTGTTTTTTTTCTTTTCTTTCCAGGGTATATGGTGTTGGCTGCTCGCATCCTTTTAATTTTTTTCTTGACATGAATCTAAAATACCTTGGGGTGTTTCCTCTTACAAAATTCCTATGATTATATATTGTCACCCTTTCTGGTATTTATAACTTCATAAGAATTTTAGGTTGACATTGCTTGTCCATACTGTATGAAGTTCAAATTGACCTATTTAAACACTACATTTCCTTTTATATCTCCGCTTTAATTGTGTTTTTGTTAGGACGTGACTACGTTTAGAACATTCTATGGTTAAGGTTAACCATAGAACGTTAGGAAAAAATAACACTTACATGTCACGTGGTTTGGCCTCTGATCTGTATGCATGAAGACTTGCATATAAACTACAAACAAACAAAATTGCTGACATTATCCGCATTAAATGCAAAATTGAAATTTTTAAAAAGTTTTGTAGCTCGAATCGTTTATCCGATTTAAGATCCGTTTTCACCGTTGGACTAGTCGCGACGAGATCTTCAGAACTAGATCTCATGTTGACATGTTTCGATGAAAAAAAATCGGACATAAAAGTTACCCACCCCATAACACATGAGTTACCCAAGCTGTAGTATGTAAGTTACCCACCCTATGAACGATCATTTTCGGCTTCCCACTTTTTGTTGTTATTTTATATTTTTTCAAGTTTTGAAGTTATCATCCAGTTTCATAAGTGAGTTACCACTTTGGGATGGTAAATGCATCATGGATAAGTGTGTAACTATACACTAAAACACATGTGTAACTTCATAAGTATTATGGTGATAACTATGTTGATTGCATGGTAACACCTACATACTAAAACATATGGGTAACTATATCAGGAACACATGGGTAACTCTATCATTAATGGGCGGGTAATTCACTATTACTGGGTGGATAACTATTGTTGAGAGAGTACGGTAACTACATCAATTTTTGGTGGATAACTATGAACACATGGGTAAATCCGTCAGTTTTGGGTGGGTAACTCAATCAGTACCTAGTGGGTAATTATTACTGGGAGAGAAGGATAACTTGGTCGATTTTATGGTAGATAAACACATGGGTAACTCCATCAGTACATGGTGGGTAACTTCATCAGTACTGTATGGGTAATTATTATCGAGAGAGTAGGGTAACTACATATATTTCATGGTGTATAACTATATCATGAACACGTGGATAACTTAATAAGTATTGGGTGGGTAATTCCATGAGTATTTGGTGGATAACTATTACCAAGAGACTATGATAATTGCATGGATTTTGTGATGGAGCACTATGTCATGAACACATGGGTAACTACATCAGCACTAGTGGGTAACTATATTAGTACTGGGTGGGTAATTATTACCAAGAGAATAGGGTAACTACATCGATTTCATGTTGTCTAACATACCATAAACATGTGGGTAACTCTATCAGTACTGGGTGGGTAACGTAATCATTACTTGCTGGGTAACTATTACTGAGAGATTAAGGTAACTATATCATTCGTGCGATAACTATATCATGAACATATGGCTAACTCCATCAGTACTCCATGGGTAACTCCATCATATTTGGGTAGGTAACTATTATAAAAAAAGTAGAATAAATATATCAATTTCTTGTTGGATAACTATATCATAGACACATTAAAGGTGGGGGACCCACATGGGATATAGCGGAAACCTTACGGATTGGACACCCGCAATCCTACTTATCAATGCAGACAAATGTAAACACGTGTGTCTCAAATCCGAATAAATCAAAGAATAAACCGGTGAGACGGCGACATGGTTGACGACACCGTCGAGCAAGACGCGGAGCATGGACATCCGACACACAAGCAAAAATCACGAACTTCCGTGGTTTCAATTCATACACGCACGTGCACCAAATATACACACCTTCACCAACGATTGAGCTAAGCAAGCATCCAAGCTGCTGAATGGATGAACAGTGCCCACGATCAACTAGGCTTTGTCATTTTGTCAATGTACTCCCTATCAGACTCATGAATTTGGTGGCTTGTAGGTGCAGTGTAAAGTGATGTCAACCCATGTCGACTTGTGAGCATAGGATCATCATCAAACTGATGTAGTTACCCACTTATTCATGATACAGTTACCACCCCAGAGTGGTACACCAAGTATAAAACTAGTGTGCACAGAACAAGTAAGAGTGAGATCTAACTGCAAACATGAACTAATTTTTTCATAGTTGGGTAACTTATATATTACAGCTGGGTAACTTAAGTATTAATGGATGGGTAACTTTTTGGTCCGAAAATAAGTTGTGCGAAACATATCAACATAGGATCTAGTTTTAAAAATCTCATCGCGACAAGTCCAACGGTGAAACGGATCTTAAATCGGATAAACGATTTGACCCACACAACTTTTTAAATTTCCGGATTTCGTATTAAATTACGTAACCACTTTGCATGTGGTGGGATCGTTTGAGTTTTTGACTCAGTTCGTGCGTGTCGTGCGGATCATGGCTATTGATCGAACGGACGTGATCATGTTCTGCGCGTAAGACTATACTCCGACCGTTCTAAAAGAAGATTTCCCGTTTTGTTATGCTACGCAGCTGCGTTTTTTTCCCCTTTGTGTTTTTTTGTTATTATTACGCGGCTTTCGTAGATTTTTTCCTATTCCCAAACCCTCATAGCTAAACCCTTGCCTCGTCGTCCTCGGCTCCCCTCCTCCGCTCCCAATGGCGGCGATCGCTACCCGGCTGCACCACCCACCGCCTACCCTCCGACGCAGCGGGCCTCCGTCGAACCCCTTCCTCCGCTTTGCCTCCTCGCCGCCTATCCTCCTCCGGTCCCGCGCCGCGGCGACCCCTCCCCTGGCTCCCGTGGCTGCTCGCGGCGACGAAGACGACGACGGGGACGCGCTCCCCAACCCGAAGCCCCGTCAGAGCCCGCGCGGCTTCTCTCCGCTTCTCCTAGCTGCGGCGACGGCGGCGGCGACCCCTCAGGCCGCGCTCGCCCTGTCCGGCGGCTCCTGCGGCGGGAGCGACTCCAGCTCGTCCTCCTCTTCCTCCTCCGATGACTCTACTACTGATTCCATAGATTGGTCATCATCCACATCGTCATCCTCTGAGCCGAAGAAAAAGAAGAAGGAGGGGGCGGAGGCGACTCACGAGTCGGTCGGCACAGCGGCGGCTCCTTGGGAGCCCATGAGCGATATGTGGTTCTGGGGCGGCATGGCCTTCTTTTTTGCCACCATTGCCGTCGCCGTGAAGAACGGCTGGATACCGGACGAGACGACCTCCGTGGTTAAGCTGCAGGTCCTCTCCCGATCCCATAATCCATATGTACTTCAGTTTTAGGATACTAGGTTCCTTTGATCACTTGGGATTTTCCATAATTCAGGTCGCGCTGCGTGGTACGGAGATGGTCAAACCAGTCCAGAAGGATCTGAATGCGATTGCTGAGAGGATTCAGGCTTCCAACCGAAGCTGGTACAAGTTCATATTGACCGGTAGGAACTGCACATTCTAAGATTATTGCACCTGGAATCATTTAATTTGTGTGTGATCATGCTTAAGAATTTAGGGCATCGTTGATACATGTCTTCAGTTTGGTTATTGGATTCAGTCATTCAGTCCATGATATTGATCGCTAGGTTCGTACTGTTCAATGGATTTTGAAAAGGTACTTCAAATCTGAAGTTTATGCGCTCCTCACAATTGGAATGTCCTAATCAATTCTAGCATATATGTTAAATTATTAGGAAAAAAATAGCTTGGACAAAATGTAACCAGTTAGGTTGCTCTGGGGTAAGAAGTGGTGGCTACTTTGGAACTGAATTTGGATGGATCATTAAAAACACATGGAATCTAGAGGTGTACTTAATTCTAGAAGATAGGGTGGAGGTAAGTTTGCAATTATATGCAAACATGTATTCTGTTCTACGAGATAATTTTTACGAGGCGTACATATATGTATTTTGATGTGCATATAGACATATGTTAATGTTAGTATTTAATTACTGACACTATATTCATAACCAGAGATATAGGGGGTCTAAAATATTCAGACACGGATTAATGCACAAGGTTATTCAAGCACTCACATACTCCATATTTCCAAATAACATTGTGTTTTAGCTTTGGTAAAAGTAAAACTCTGTAAAAGTTTGACCAACTATATAGAACAAATATTAACATCTACATCATCAAATTGGTTTAATTAGAACCACCATAAAATATGTTTTCATGTTGTATGCATTTGATATTGTAGATGTTCATTTTTTTTACTTTATACTTGGTCGAATTTTACAAAGTTTGACTTGATCAAAGCTTAAAAAGAGGTGTAATTTAGAAAAGAGGGAGTTTTCATGTTAATGGATATCAAGACTTTTCACAAGTTGCGCATCAATTCTCTTTTTCGAGAATACTATGATTATTTATTTTCTATTTTTGATATCATAAGAATAACATTAGCATAACTAATACTTTGTTGTGCCCGGTTCTGATGATTCGCCATTTTGCAGAGACCATGCATACCTTGCGTCGTCACCGGTCTTTCTGCATCTCTTCATGCGTATCAGTAAGATAGCATATAAATTATTAAACGCTGGTTGATTTATACAAAGTATACAGAGTATTTATTTAGAACCTTTGGGTGTACGCTACTGCTTCTTGTTGTGAAGACTTTCTTTATTGTCATGCTTGCACACAGTAACTCACTGAATCTTGCAATTTTCATTTATTCCATTTAACTATAGGCTGTGGTGAAAGACGGAGATTGGAAGGAGCACTTTGACAGAATTTCTGTCCAGGAGAGGAGCAAGTTTGATGAAGAAACGCTTTCTAACTCGAACGGGGTCAAACGAAAGAAAACCTACTCCATGAAAACGGATGGCAGCAAGAACGAATACGTAGTGGTATGCTCCACAGAAAGTCCTAAAACTTCTTTTCTCATTCCATGTTTACTTCTAGGAATTCAGTCCTTATTGTTCTCGCACATCTTGCTTCCCTGATGAAACATAGATGTTTCACGGTATTGTGATGATCTGAGGGGTGTTACTGACGATCGACTCCCAAACTTCCCCAGGTAACCATTCTTGTTGCTGCTAATGGAAAAATGAACCTCCCGGAAATGATCAGAAGTGCTGCCGATCTGGATGCAGTAGCGGCAAAGCTCGATTCTACGCCTGAAAGTGACCTTCGGGTATGCAGATCGAAACGTTTCCTTCCTGTTCCACTAGTTGGCTAATTGACTTGTTGTTTCGTTCATTCTATATTCTTAGCTTGGTGTGTTCTTCGCTAATGGATCCTACTGTTTTAGGGTGTTCGAGTCCTGTGGACGCCTCAAGATGCGGATGACGTTCTCTCGGAGGAGAGGATGCGGAAGGAGTACCCAAACCTGAAACCCCTTGCGTGATGAACGACTAGGGCCGCGTTCTGCTACCCATCACGCCCTAGGATCACAGCAGGTCGGGTCGCCTACTCGCCTTTTGAGCCAGGTCTTTTTAGTTAGAAGAACATACGCAGATGATCGGTTATGGTAGCTGTTGGAGTGATGGTATACCTATATATACCGAGCATCTCTAGCAGTGTTACGTTTTCCCCCACATAGGACCACAATGGAATGGATTGTATCCGCGTGATTTGGTTATCTAGCGACAACAATTATGTTAATGTACTATCCTTACGGACGAAGTTGGTCGTTCTAACTTGCAAGCTATAGTGTATTGGCCGGTGTCAAATGACACCCACGCTAAGACACAATCCTTTGTACTCCCTCCGTTCCATTTTAAATGACTCTAAAATAGATGTATGTAGACGTAGAATGTATCTAGATATATCCATTTGAGAGTGATCTAATATGGAACGGAGGGAGTAGATGCTAGTAGTAATAAAGCATATGCATATGCACGTTTCTCTATTTTTGTAATATATTGCAAGAGCGTTCATAGCCATGAGTAGGGTTGTAAATGGATAGGAATCCTAGTCTCAATCCGTTTTAAAGGATCTATGTCCGGTTAAAAAAAATCGACGGATAAGGAAATCCGACTCCAAAATTACGCCCAGATATGTTATGAGTAGCAAATAGCCTGGGCTATGGATAATCTGAAAATCAACTAGTAGGATAATGGGATGGTTTTAAAACGTATTATCTGATTTTTTACTTACAAGTCAAAATCAATTTGGCCTATTAATTTAACAAATTCATTTGACAATCAGGTCAACCTATGAATTCTACCACTCGTAGAGTGATGGTTTAACTTTCAACTTATATTTGTACCATTTCGTGAATTGGTTGAGTCTAAATCATATTCCCTCCTTTTTTAGATTTAAGGTGTATTTATTTTTGATAAAAATCCAAAATATAAGGTGTATTGCGTTTCACTACTCATTTAGACAAAAAAAAATTGGGATTTAATTACGTTCCCTTATCTCGTGCAAATTCCTCTTTTTCCACGTCAATTAGCCAGATGCATATGTGAAAGTTACAAATTGTGATATGTTTATTGAGGTTGGTGCTCTATGTAACGTGTACCAGCCATTTACTTTCCAGAAAACTGGACTGTCACACACTCACACCCCGTAAGAATGGGGGAATTGATGATAACCCCCCTTGTTCGCGAATCCTTGCTAAGAGGCCCCTTTTCGTTGTCACTGAAATGTAGGGTTTAAGTGGCCTGTGGGGTTATTATTAAATCTCCCCGTAAGAATAAGCGGGAGAAGCCTTTCAGAGGCCGTTCAAAATCATAGGGTTCTAATGAACAATCTATTCTAGATATAGCTTATAAATATAAAATACACATTTTACCTGTTACTATTTATCAGAAAAAATCGTCAAACAGAAGTAAACAATATTTATTGCTAATGTACAGGGAAGAAATTACCTTCGCGTCAAAGGAAAGAAAGGACGAGAAAGAAAAACAAGCCAGAGAGAGCAGTTTCCGTGTACACCCACGCAAAGGACGCCAACGCGGCCGGACCCACCCCACCGCGCCCACGCAACCCATCCGTCCGCAACAAAACCACCAACGCGCCGCGCGACGTCATCACGCGCCCCCCTCGCCGCCATGCCCGCCGATGCGAAGCCACGAGCGCTCCTCCCCGTCCGCCCTCTCATCCTCTTCTCGATCCCTTTCCTCTCCCTCATCCTCCTCCTCCTCTACGCCCACTCCTCCAACCCGCCCCCTGCCCCCTTCCACGGCGCCGTGGCCGTGGCCGTCCCGCTCCTCCCCTCCCCGCCCAACCCGCACATCCGCATGCGACGCGGCGCCGCCTTCCGCTCCTACGACGACTACCTCCGCCACCAGCTCAACAAGACCCTCGACCCGCGCCTCCGCCGCGTCTGGGCCACCCGCGACTGGCGCCGCAAGGTGGACGCCTTCGCGCGCGCCTTCGGCGCCCTCCGCGACGAGGGCCTCCTCTCCGACGCCTCCCGCGCGCTCTGCGTCGGCGCGCGCCTCGGGCAGGAGGTCGCCGCGCTCCGCCTCGTCGGCGTGCGCGACGCCGTGGGGATCGACCTCGCCCCGGCGCCGCCGCTCGTCCTCAGGGGCGACTTCCACGCGCAGCCCTTCGCCGACGCCGCCTTCGACTTCGAGTTCTCCAACGTGTTCGACCACGCCCTCTACCCGGACCGCTTCGCCGCCGAGATCGAGCGCACGCTGCGCCCCGGCGGCGTCGCCGTGCTCCACGTCGCGGTGCACCGACGCGGGGACAAGTACTCCGCCAACGACCTGCTCGACGTCGACGGCCTGCTCGAGCTCTTCAGGCGGTGCGACGTGGTCAGGGTCTCCAAGGTCGACGCCTTCGGCCTCGACACCGAGGTCATCCTCCGCAAGAAGGGGTCGCCCTAGCCGCACCGCCATGCATCCGAGCCCAATTCTCAAACCACCGCACAATCCAACTTGCAAAGAAACAGACTTTTTGTGTAGACCCTTTTTTTGGGGGGCCGATTTGCTATTGTAGGTAGGTGTAGTTGATTCTTTGATGGGCATGCATTGCATCGAAGTTCTTGATCTTGTACGTATCTAGGAATTACTATGTACTAGAACAGGTGAAAGTTTTCCGGATGAAGATAATCGGAGAGGAGAAACTGCGCATGATTTAGGTTTGCCGTTTCCATCTTATCTTGAGCACTTAATTTGTTCTTCTTGTCTTTTGTATCTTTTCCTCTTTGTGCACTACGTGAGAAGAACGTTTTGATTGATTTGCGTTTGCGTGTGGTGCGCGTGAGGAGCGGTACTGATGTAGCAGCATCGATTTGCACAAAACAGTACTGCTAGTAGAATTTTTGGTTGTACGCTGCTGCTGCTGCTACTGTAATGTACGGATAGTACAAATTTGGGATAGTAATTGCATGCTTGCAAGGACCATATATTAGTCCGTTTTAGATGTAGATGCAACTCATGAAAGAACTTTCAGCATATTAGGGAGGGTAATGCAGATAAATCATGATTGTGGCAATGACAAGAGAAGAATCTTTTCCTTTCTCTTTATGCAAGGATCAGGATGTGCTAATTCGGCTACAAGTTGATACATCCTTTTTTGGGGGAAAAGCATCACCTTCATGTCCGTTTTGGGAAGAGAAGGCAGAAGAGTATCAAAGATTGACGTCCCCTATTCTGGCATTCTTCCCAAAATGAAGAGGGAGGGATGTGCCATTGTCCCGTGGCAAACACAGCCCACAATGCAAACAGGGTTTCCAACGTAAGATTGCAATGTGATCAGCTGAGGGGAATGCGACAATTGTCCCCAGCCACGTGAGTGATCGATCGAGCGCATGCATGCAGCAAATTTTTGTGGTCACTCTTGCTGTCACCGTCCAGCAGACCAGCACCGGTCCATCCACGGAAACGAACGGTATGTGTCACGAGAATGGGAGAATTGATTTTAACCCCCCAGCTGGCAAGTTTTGGATCATATACCCCCTTGTTTGTCTGCCTTGCTCTCAGCCCCCCTAAACGTGACTAATTGTTGATGACAACCCCCTTTGACATTGTTAACACAGTTTTTAGTATATAACCAGCAAACAGATACATGAATCGACCAAAATACCCCTAGGCTCATAACAACATACCTCTGTACGTCCCAGCAACAAACTTGCTTCAGTTTTGGCATGTTTCAAACGAAAAAATGGTATACCTCAGCTGCAATACATGAACATTCACACAAAACTGGCTGCAATGATATAATCTCACAATGGTTTCATAATAGCAAATAATATCCAAAATAAGTGCATGACAATAGTGAGTCTCACCCTCACGTCACAGCAAAAGAATGTGAGTTTACACCTCACATACACAGATTAAGTTCAACATGGTCTAAAGGAGTGAATGACAGCAAAATAAAGTGAGTTTGCACCTCACATACATGAGTTTAATGACAGCCACAAATGGGGCCTTCACAGCTCACTCAATTTCTTCCTTTTTGGAGTCATTTTCTTCTTCCCTTTTGCTGGAGGCTTCGGTGGTGGAGTAGCAGCTTGAGCTGCAGCTTGGCTCCTAGTGAGAGGAGACTTCGGTGGTGGAGTAGCAGCTGCAGCTCGGCTCCTAGTGACAGGTCCAGGACTGCTAGTGCTGGCAGCAGTGTTGATCTTAGTTGGTGTACATGGGACCGCGTTGCTAACCGAAACATCAAACCATGGTGATGCATCCTTTTTCCCCCGACTTTTCCTACATGAAGAAGCAATTAGAGAATGTTTCATGCAAAAGAACCATATGGTTAAAACTAGACAGAAACAAGTAGTCATTTTGTACATTGCATCAATCCTATAGACAGAAAAAATCAGAAATTTCACACACCTAAACTCATGCATATATCAATTAAAACAGGGTAATATGATGCATATCTATACCTAATAATAAAAGCAATCAAGTTTCCGCGGTTTGGTTTGGTCCGTCATTCGAATTACCCCTCAAGTTGATAAATATTACCCACCTATGCCACCCGTAAGTCATAACGACGGCTCGATCTAAATTGCATCCGTCGTGCGTGGTTCGTTCGTTTTTCACTCCCGTTTTTTCTTACGTTTGTTTCCTATACGTTGCCCCGTTCAGTTACGTCGTCCTCCCTAATCGATAGATCGCTACGTTGTCCCGTTCAGTTACGTCGTCCTCCCTAATCGATAGATCGCCGGTTGTTTTGTAGGTTGCGTTGTTCATACCAAACTCTGATTCCTACTGAATCAATCCATCATATCTCTTGACTTGCGCCCTAAAGATCGCTTGATTTCCGTTCAATTTTTGCCCTCTCCCCACGAGTGTATCTTCAAGGTCTGCGTCGATGGCCACACAAACCCGCCGCCGCGCACCCGAAGAGACGGAACATGATGCCCATGTTTCTGATCGTCAGCTTCCCCCAGCATAGCCGAACGTCGCGCTGATGTCGGCAGCCCGAACCCATAATGCGGCGGATGGAACCGTCTCCGGAGTTGTTGACTGCGTCGTCCGAGTCGTACGACGGATCCCCTGGATCGTGCACCCGGCGGCGAAGGGGGAGATGAGGATGAAGATTAAGGACGGACGATGATGGACGCGTGGATGGCAGCAGCGGCGCAGGCGATAGGGCGTTTCTGCGAGGCGTATGAGCGCGTGGACATACCGAAGTTATCAAGATGGAGCAGACTGTCGAGATGGAGCGCCAACTCCTGGACTTTGCGCGAGAGCTCCCGGTACCACGTCTACAGCCTGCGAGTCTACCGCGACATGGTCGCTACGGGGTCGGCCCGGACGACTTTGCCATTGCGGCCGCGCTGAGCTCGTGCGCCGATGCCAGAGCAATTGAGCTGGGCTTGTGGGTGCACGACGAACTCGGTCTGGCTCGTTGTCGACCCGTTCCTCTTGATCGAGAACTCGTTCGTGTTGACGCACGCCACGATCGGCTCACTGGGAGAGGCCAGGAAGGTGTCCGATCGTCGGGTACGTGCAGAACGGCCGGGAAAGGGAGTCGCTGGAGATCAACAACGGGATGGTTGGGTCCCGGGGTGCAGACACAGGACTATGTAATCCTCATGGGCCTGCTCTTCGCGTGTAGCCTAAAGCATGCACATCAGTTTTATTCTACGGAGTAAATTATTTTCTCCCTGAATGCAAGATCAGGAAAAGCAGCCAAGCTAAAGAGATATCAGTGCTCGAAAGAAATGCTGTGCGTGTTAGTAAGCTCCTAAAGTGTCGTAGGACCATCATAATATTCAAGGTTTTCCAATTAAAGTCAAGCTCGTTGGAGTACTTTAGATGGTAGAACGTAGATGCTTATAGTTACTATCTAATGCTTACGATGAATTGCATACTTGATCCAAGGAAATAGTCTTCACATGGTGTAGAGAATATTTTTTTGTAAGTACATCATGATCATGTTTCTATTTTGAGTTATATTTAAAAATGTTGGTCATTTCGTTCACTTTGAGTTGATTTTGTAGATTGTGGCAATTTCACCAAGATTTTATTTTGATGAATGATTAGACGTGGTTGACATATCTGCTATACAATGTAGCTGGAGAATATTTGGTAGATACTCTGCATTTATGCTACAGTGCGTGGAGTGCCAACGTCAATATTTTTCTAGGTTTCACTTATCAAAATGTGTTTTGTTTGTCATTGTTGACAATTTTTTATGTCATTACTTCTACATCAGAAAAAGAATAAAATATTGGATAAATTGATATAACTTATATTGAGTGATATGTAATGCAGAGCAGTTCTTCTATAACTTATATATTGCCTTTCAGAATTAGGTGAACCAGGATGGAATCCGGTCATGAACAAATTCCATGACCCATGGTGATCATTATGATGCTTGTGGCACAAGGGAATTTTAGGGAAATATTATGACGCGCTGTTTGGCACCAGTATTTCGCATCGAACAAGTCATACTCCTACTCCTTTTCCAGCTCTGTGGGAACCGTCGCGAGAATCGAGAATGCCTGCTCCTTCACCGTTGCTGGAGCGACCATGAGGTGCCAGACCATGGCGATCCAAAGGTCATCGAAGTGGGGGCTGCTGGCGACACGACGAGTACCTATGCGGACTATAAGCTCACTGCCATGGTGGCAGCGCTCATACGTGTTACCAACTCCGTGCGGCCGGCACCAGTGGTGCAACTATTACCGGGTAAATAAATGTTTCACATGTTTTCTCTTCCGTTGCAACGCACGGGCACGTTTGCTAGTATAAAATAAATATCAACTTACAAGGCTCCTACACAGCGCTCTTACATACAGAATTAAAAAGATAGCATAATCTATGCAAAAAAAAGAACAGCGCCTATCCACCTCCTTCGACACCACCAAAGCGACCACCAAAGGGACAGAAGACAGATCACCTCTTCACCCGACCTCGACGTGGCTCCATCACTGATCTGCAACTTTACAGAACTCCAAAGTAGTTTGCCAGAGGCAAAACCACTACCGTTGAAAGAATCAGACCGGGGCAACATGTCCCCGAACACGGCATCGAACTTCAGAACTGATGCCCCCGCACGACTACGACGTCGAAGGAGAAAAACCAGAACTGTCAGCCTCAACCATAAACCCAGCACATGATACACCATCTCTAGTTGTCACCTGCACATACAACCGTGTGCTTGTACACCTGGACGACACATCCTCCCTGCTCCACCATGACGTCGGAGAAAACGTTGTAGCAACGGTGACAAACAGAAGGAGAGACACATGGGGTCGTCGGCACCACCTCACTGACACCATCCATGAACCCTAAAGCCGACAATATGAGGGGTCGGTAAACACACGATGCCATCAACTCTGAGACGCCGTCATGAAGGCCACCGTAGTTTCACACCTCAGTATTGTAAAATCAAAGTATTTCATCACAAAGTATTTAATGCTTTAGTATTTCAATATGAATTTTCTTTCCAGAAATTTACAATGGCACCCGAGCTCATATGCTCCTGATATTTTCGAAAAAAATAGAAAAATAGTAAAACGTTATAAAAAAATCTGAAAAATTGGCAACAAACATATCAAGGTGTTCTACGTAAGTGCAAAATTCCATGATGAAATTACATGTGTGATGCATAGTGCGAGAAGAATTAGTGGTGTCACGTGTATTTGCGGGTGTAGCCAAAGGGTTTGTAATCAATGTAAAAGAGAGGATGGGGAATGCAGTTGTGGATGTCTATGTATGATATTGACCGAGAGATTTATTCGGGTTCGGACCAAAAGAGGATGGGGAATGTAGTTGTGAATGACTAGGTACGATATTGACCACGAGAGATTTATCCAGGTTCGGACCCTCATAAAAAGGTAAAGACCTACGCGCGCTTTGTGTATTGGTCTTGAGAACTTGTCCTTGAGAGTCACGAGCCCCGCTTTACATAGTGAATTGAAGCAGGGTTGGAATGAATGGAAACAATTGAAAGATCATTTCGCTCCCTAAGTGGTTTTGGTGCTGATGAAAACGCAATTATCGGACTAATTGTGTGGTTAAGTTATATAGGTGTTTTCGACAGAAACACAAGGTGGTTGATACCCCCCCCCCCCCCAATTCGGTAAAGAAAGTCAGTTTTTCGAAGATTTTTTTTACCTCCTTTTGTAATAGGAACAACCATACTATCAAGAGGGACCCCACAATGGAAATATATGGAAGGATTCAAACTCGCGAACACAAACCAAGTGCACCCACATAGCCATCCGAATTTCTTGGGGAGATCTCCCAAATTCTCCTAGGAGCTGTACTACCGGAACCTGCCTAGGCACGGTACTACCATGGAGGTACTGGTCCTCCCAGAGCGGTACTACCACAGCTAGTACAGGACCCGGTACCGCTCGAGAGATTTTCACCACTTTATATCGACAATGTACTAGGACGGTACATCTCAAGTACCACCGTGAATCCCTGAATTGAAATTGAAATTATGTTTTGAAGTAGTACTAGTGAGCGTTATCACTATGACAGTATCGCGGGCCACACGATGTGGCACAGCTAGTGCCGCTGAGCAGATTACTGCACATAACGGTCACATTAAAGGGGTTCGTATGACCACCATGAGTTTGTGCTCTCTCTCCTCCATTAATGCGAGTTTCAAATGCCTAGATCTCCCACTCCTTTGAGCAAAACATCTTAATTCTTTGAGGAGTAAGGGAGGATATCTTGATCCACACATTCACCAAAGGAATCTTGAATCCATCCATAATCCCTAGCGGATTTTGTTACCTCTTAGGTTCCACCTAGATGGAAGTTGGTGCTGAATTAGAGCTTCATCCTTGGTGCAAGAAGCTTTGGATATTTGTTGGGAGCCTCTAATTGTCGTGGAGACGGCCAAACATTGTGTAAATATTTTGTCAACGCCTTCAAGTCGACCTTATAGTGCTCTTTCATTAGGAAGAGGCTCAATGAGAATGAGGTGAGCACAAGCATGCGTTGGAGTGTCTTAGTGGATCCACACCCATCCCATGAATACTTCTTCCATTGGGAAGGAACTTCGGGAATTACATCCTCGTATCCACTCTTGCGGTTATCTCTTTCATTTACTACATACTTGTATCCGTTGCGTATTGTATCTTGTATTATGTCACATAGGTTTTCCATCTATTTGCACATCTAGCTAACCTTGTGATTGAATTGTATCCCATAAATTGAGAAAAAATAAAAGTTGATAGTCGCTAATACGTCTCCGACGTATCTATAATTTTTTATGTTCCATGCTTGATTATATATCAGTGCCACATGTTTTTATAATGTTTTATATATCATTTTGACATGATTTATGGAACTAACCTATTAACAAGATGCCAGTGCCAGTTCCTGTTTTCTGCTGTCTTTTTGTTTCAGAACAGTTGTTCTGTGAAGTTTCTCGGACGTGCTAAAATCTACGTGATTATTTCCAAGTTGAAACAAAGACGGAACCCGAAGGACGCCCGGAGGGGAGGCTCCCAGCCTCCAAACGCCCTCCAGGCGCGACCCCACCCTAGGCCGCGCCTGGGCCCACCTAGAGCCCTCCTTCGTCGCCTCTTCGCCTATAAATTGGTCTTCACCCCGAAAACCCTAAAGGACCCGATCATATTTTCCAGAAGACATCCGAGGCCGCCAGCATCTCCAACCCTAGTTCGGGAGGTTTCTGTAGCTCTTCTCGGCACCCTGCGGAGAGGGGATCGGACACCGGAGGCATCTACACCACCATGCTGCCTCCGGAGTGATGCGTGAGTAGTTCACCACGGGACTACGGGTCCATAGCAGTAGCTAGATGGTTGTCTCTCTCCTTGTACTCCATTGCTTAGATCTTGTGAGCTGCCTATCATGATCAAGATCATATTATCTGTAACTGCTACATGATTGTGTTTGCATGGATCCGATGAATTGTGGAAGTCATTACTTTTGTTCATCTATGTGTTGTATTTTATCTATGATCTTGCATGCTCTCCGATGCTAGTGGATGTTTTGGCTAAGTAATTATTAGTGTATGAGGGAGTATTTATGCTAGATAGTGGATTCATGCCTCTCTTGTCTGAGTTCGGGTTGACAGAAATGATTAAGACTAGAGATGTGCTATTGCCACTAGGGAGAAAACAGCGGTGTGATTTCCTTGTGTTATTTACATTGCTTACATTATGCACTTTGCTTATTGCAATGATCTGTTGATTGCAACTTAATACTTTTAGGTGTGATGCATGTAAAATGCATACATGAACTTTGCATTATAATTCTCATATTTCAATCATATTTGCATCATATAAGGGTTATATCATTGTTTATAATGATTTTGGGGATAATTCACAGTTTCCCCATTTATTTGGAATTAACCCTGCACTGGCAGAAAACCCTATTTTCTATATTTTGATGTTTCAGGGACCCAAACGACGTCCAAATGAGCTGAAAATTTACGGGGATCATTATTTTGGAAGGAGGAAGACCTAGGAGCGAAAGAAGCAAACGAACGGAGGCCGGAGGGCCAAAATAGGGGGCCCCACACGGCTACAGTACCAGGCCGCGTGGGCCCACCTATTTCTGCCCTCGTGGCCCCGTTTGCGTCAATCCTTCGCCCTAAAGCATCCTCGTGACCTAAAAACGCCTATATAAAAGGTCCCCCGACGTTTTCCAGAGGGAGGCGGCGGAGAAACACAAAACCAGAAACGGAGAGGCAGAAGGCTACCGCCGGAGAAGATCGGAGGGGGGAAACGCCGCCGGAATCCACCTCAGAGGGCTCCACCCCCTCCGGCGTGTTCATCATCAACATCTACAGCAAGATCATCTCCATCGTCTCCATGATGAAGGGGGAGTAGTCTCATCGGGGCTGAGGGCTCACGCCGGTAGCTATGTGGTTTATCTCTCTCTCCCATGGTGTGATCTTTATGTGATCATGAGCTTTGTAATCTAGTTGAATCCATAGATGTTACTCTTCATCATCTTATGAATTATGCTACTCAAGTGGTTTTATTGATGTGATTTCTGGAGTCACCTTTGTCCCATGGTGTGAAGTTGACAGTGTGTGCACCGTGTGTGGCTCTTAGGGTAAAGATTACATGAATACTTACCATGAGTTATTTTTGTGTTGGATGTCTCTATGAAATTGTGGTGTTTGTCTAGTACTATTTAGGGGGCTCAAGTTGACAGTGTGGGGTTCCCTAGATGTGGAATGCGACTTTAAGGTGTGCTTTTTGTAGCCCTACACAATGGATTGGTATTCGTTATCCAACTAGAAGATAGTTCGGGGTAGCATAGTGAAGAGAAAATATCTATGTATTTAATTATATTATTATTGTTGAGAGTGTCCACTAGTGAAAGTATGATCCCTAGGCCTTATTCCAAGCACCGTTTACACCTTTGTCTTTGTCCTCTTGCATTGAAGAGGATTGGGACACTTTCACGCTCCTGTTTTGTTACATCAACTTCCATCCATTAACTCAACCACCTTGTTCTATAAACTTGTTTAGTGCATAATCAACTAAAACTTGTGACACTTTAGTTGTAGGGAATAGATAACTTTTCCTTCTTGCTCCTGCGGATCGATACCTTACTTCCACATTGAGAGGTGCTACAGTGATCCCCTGCTCTTGGGGGTTATCAAGTACTTTTCTGGCGCCGTTGCCGGGGAGCGTAGCGCTTAAGTTTCTATTCTTGTTTGCACTAGATATTTATTTTCAGTTTTGCATATACTCTAGTTACTTTCAGTTTTGCATTTAGTTTAGTTTTACTTTCAGTTTTGCATTTATCAAAAAACCCAAAAAAAATAAAAAATGGAAAACTATTCTAAAAATGCCTGGAAAGTTGCTCGATTTAGAGAATCATATGAAGGGAAAAGATTGGGAATGTTCATGGGGGTTCTAGATATAATTGCTAGTAAACTGCTTAATTGTCATAAGGAAGAAACTTGTTGGTCTGAATACCGTAGACACTTTGAATTCCAATGCCCTTCCAATAAAGTTGAACCTGTTATTGCAACTTATCATACAGGAAATTATGCTCACTTAGGGATGAAAGAAGTAGAGCAATTCGTTCTTTTCACGGGGGCATATGAATTAAACACCTTCATTGATGAACATGAAACCTGCCCTATAGCTTCTAAATGTAAAGTTACTATCACTAATCTCCTTAATAAATGCATAGATGAATTTGATGAAAATATCTATGTTGTTGACACAAGGAAGAGATATGCCCAAGGAATATCTAATGTTTTGCAGGAAGAAGATGACAAAAGCTTAAGCTTGGGGATGCCCATGCAGCCCCAAGGGGAGGACAATGAAGAGCAAGAAGATGATGAACAACTAGAGACTGAAGAGAGGAAACATCCACCTTCACCACCTATGGATTAGGGTAACACTCAAAATTTGGCTGATGATAAACTTTGCTTTTATGATTCTGATGATGCTTTTGAAGAGATAATTAAACCAATGGGAGTTTGTTCGCATAATTGTGATGGCAATACTATTAGCATGAATTCTTTGTACACCATTATTCCTAATGCTATGGAAAAGTCTAAGCTTGGGGAAGCTAGTTTATATGAAAATGATCTTTTTAGTTCCCCAGCTTTGGAGAAAAAAATTACTTTGATAATACTTTGTCTCCTATATGTGATAATTCTAAGGATACTTGTGATATTCTAAAACCACCTACTGAAAGTATTCCTTTTGAAATACCTACAGAATATATTAAAATGGTTATGGATGAATGTTATGCAGGGGGGTGGAACAATCCATCCACATGATCACTTGTTGAAATTTACAGAACTTTGTGAGCTGTTTAAGGTTGCAGGTTTATCAAGGGAAGATGTCATGAGGAAATTATTTCCATTTCCACTTAAGGGCAAAGCAAAGAAGTGATATAGGATGCTGGATGATCCCCCTTCGAATTGGAAACAGCTTGAATCTCTCTTTTACTCTAAGTTTTATCCTCTTCATGAAGTGCATCTAGATAGGTGTTACATTTTCAATTTTTATCCTCATGATAGAGAAAACATTGCTCAAGCTTGGGGAAGACTGAAAGCATTAATACTCAAATGTCCTAACCATGAGCTTCCTAAGGAAATAATTATTACTAATTTTATGCAAGGCTTTCAGGTCATTATAAGGATCATCTGGATGCCTGTTCAAGAGGTTCTTTCACAAGCAAGAAGGTTGAAGCTAAATGGGATATTCTTGAAACAATTCAACGCAATACTGAAGATTGGGATAACGACAAAGGTAAAGAACAGGTATAAACTATAAGTATGATTGCATTGAGTCTTTCAGTAAAACTACTAGTTTCCATGAGCTCAGTGCTAAATTTGGTCTTGATTCTCAAATTATTGTTGATTGTTGTAGAACTTTTGCTTCTCATATTTATATTCCTAAAGAGAATTGGGACATGTATCATGAACCTTCTAAAGACACTTGCTTGGAAACCGAAACTGTTATTGATGATTGCAATAAACATGCTCAAACTTCTGAAAGTACTATTCCCTATAAGCATGTTAATTATTGTGGAGCACTTAGACCTTGTGAAAAGAATAAAATTGAAGAGGAATATTGTATTCATCATAGGAATGAAAAAACTACAACATGGTATAGCGCTCTAAGTGATCTTGCTAAAAAGGTTTGTGACACCTATCCTTTTATTTGTGAACTTTGCTATAAAGAGGGTCATTTCAAATTCCAATGCTCAGATTCTAATATAAGTACTGCGAGAGACTTTTGTGATAACATGATCAGTCCTAATCAGCATGATGAACTTACATTATTTTTGGGGTGTGAAGAGTTATCAAGAAAAACTTCTTCGTTAGATATGAGTGCTTTTGATATGAATAGCGTGTTGCATGGATGTTATCTCTATTGTGTTAATAATTGCCATGACAACACTTACATTAAAAATATTATAAAATGATGGAATGGCTTTACCAAAATATGAAAGGACTAATGTTTGTCTTACTCTTATTAATGAAAAGGAGGAATCCCTTTCTTCTATTGTTTCTAACAATAAACCAGGGTATGTGGAGAAGCCTCCTTTCAAGCCTCTCCCTCCTGAGAAGGGAAAGAAGAAGAAGAGGAGGAGTAAAAGGATAGAGGAAACGGTATCTTCCCATAAGCATGTTGCTCCTATTATAGTTGTTGCTAATGAGTCTGATTTCGATGATGATCCTATGCCTGTTACTTATAGTAGTGATCATGATTGGGAAAAGCATAGTACTTTTGATATTGAAAATCTCTTTGGTACTAATCCTGAAAATGATGATGCTAATAATTACAATCATCCTCATAAAACTTGTCATAGTTTTGGAAGGATTACCCAAATCCATCCAATTAATATACAACTTGTCTATCATGTTTGAGTTCTTTACAATGATGCTACTCCCATTGCTATTAATAAGAAGAACTTTTCTTATGTGGAAAATATTGATACTTTTATGCATATGGATCATGATAAGAATGTTTCATGTGATAGCTATATTGTTGAGTTTATCAATGATGCCACTGAAGCTTTTATGAGAGAGGGAGACATGATTTCATTTATCTCAAAAATATTAAGTCTTCTCTCTTTTTGTTGAAAATTTTGAAGTCGCACTCGCTTTGCCTTCCTATGCTAGTCACTTTGTGCTTTATTGATTTATTTTCTTACAAGATCCCAATGCATAGGAAGTGGGGTAGACTTAAATGTGTTTCATATTTTTCTCTTGATGCTCTCTTTTGCATTTCAATTCTTATTCCTATGTGAGCATCATTAAAACTATTATGTCTAGCTAAAAGACTATAAAGAAAGCGCTTTACGGGAGGCAACCCGGTTGTTTTTATTTTCTTTGTGTCCTCTTGCTGTAACAAGAGATTGTTTTCTTAGCTTAGTTTCTGGGATTTTTAATAAAGTGCCAAGTTTACCCATTTTGGTTTGAAAAAGTTGCTATTTCTATTCGGAGATTTTATTCCTGCACGGAGTCTGTGCACAGTTTGATTTTTAATTCTTATTCTGTAATTCAGAATGAGCTGAGATTTTTAATGTAACTGCAACTTTTCATCCTATGTACGCTTGAATGTTTTAAGAATTTTAGATGATTTTAAGTAGGACAGAAAAATATGTTTTGCTGCTGCTGTTTTTCTGGACAAATTCTGTCCCGTATTGTTTTATGCTTGTTTTGAACTTTTAGTTGAATCTTTTTGATCCAATTGAGTTTATGAGTAGGCATACAACATTATACACTTTCTGGACATTCGTATGTATTTTAGTCCATGGATTATATGCAGCAAGAAACCTACTTATTTATCTCTACTAACGTCACCCCACAGAAAAGAAACGGGAGAAACAGTGTTTTGAAGTTTTTTTCACAGAGATTGGAGGAGATGCACCATGAGTTATCCAGGAATGGTGAAAACCATAGGCTTGGAGATGTGGAGAACATCTCCACTGAACCAACACACTCTCGGTTTGCACACGTCTAATTTCTGTTTTTCTATCAATGCACTTTATCGCATAAACTTGGAGCGTCTTTTATTTGTTTGTTATGATAGTCTAGATTTTTATTTTGTGAGACCACCACACTTTCATTTATATATGAGAAAGCTACTGGAAATATGGGTTGAAATATCTTGCATGCCTTTATTGTATTGGGAAAAGGGATGTCTAAGTTGATTTTTAATGACACATATAGTTGCATGATTCATGAGCTTCTTTATGAGTAATAATTTGCAAATGCTTTATCATGAGCTATCTTTTATTCATGTTTTGATGCTGTATGTTATTTCACCTTGTTTGACATGAATTAGTTAGTTCTATGGACACTCATGCATGCATCTAGATGGTCATCTTTCTCCCTTTTGCTAGCCCAAAAATTCCAACAAGTAAAAACTTGTTTCCAACACCTTCAACCAAAGTTTTTCCAGTGAGTCCACCATATCTACCTATTAGCTTTATGCTATTCCAAGTATGTTTATCATGTTATTTGTGTTATCTATACCTCTAAATGAAAATGATTATGTTATTTATTGTAATGGGAAAAGTTGGTTAAAAAGCTCTCGCGAACTTGATGCACACTTTACTTTTATAGCATTTAATAAACATGAACTATTGTTATTAATATTATGATGATAGTGGCTTGATAAATGTTTAAGGTTGGGAGTTAGCCCATATATGCTGTCACATGCAAAGCTTTCAACATGTTCCATCATTTATTTAGTTGATATCATGTACTTTTGTTTATGGATGCCTATCATGGTGAAATAATGTGGAAATAGAGTAAGTTTAAATGAGTTTGTATAAATGGTTAGAGAGAAACCTGGGCCGCTAATCTAAGCCATGCATCATTCATGGTGGAAATTTACTTACATGCTATTTTGAACTTCCTGTGATACACCCCACAATAAAATGCTATATCAAGTGGTAAATAAAGAGGGTGTTGAGGTTGTTCATTATGTTTGTTTGTCTTGTTGTTTTGATGTGGGCTTGATCCATATCATGGGACAAGAGGTACCCCAGTTGAGGCTCTTGATAATACCATTATTACTTACAATGATAGATAACTTAAACTTGCTTGGTTTCCCAAGTTGAGTAATCATGGTGTAGGTACTTGTATTCAAGGGGCATGAGCCATCTAACCTTTACTTTATCAAGGCCACTACTCATATTTGCTTTCACATTAAACTTTAATCATTCAAAATGCTATGATAGGGGAATGAGAGCTTGACACCAAGTATTACCATTGCAATCAATAACTTAAGTAGAATAGTTTGGAGGATAGATGAAACTTATGCATGTTTTACCTCTACTCATTCATATATCATTTCTAAAGTGTCCACCTTTTATATTCAGATTTTCATCTTCATTCTATGACCTATGTAGGATGTTCTTACTTATCATATTGCATACATGTGGTCCATATTACTATCTTTTATGTTACACTTTGTGAACTATCATTGAACATCCTTGCATTGAATACTTGATATCACTTTATAAACTATTGCATATTGCTACTTCTTTGAATAATGAATCATTTGATTTTATGTAGCAGTAGCAATCATCTTTTATATCCATGTTGTTATTATATTGCAAAGTTCATGTTAGTTTTATCACTTTCATACTCGAGGACGAGCATGAGTTAAGCTTGGGGATGTTGATGCATGTAAAATGCATACATGAACTTTGCATTATAATTCTCATATTTCAATCATATTTGCATCATATAAGGGTTATATCATTGTTTTATAATGATTTTGGGGATAATTCACAGTTTCCCCATTTATTTGGAATTAACCCTTCACTGGCAAAAAACCCTATTTTCTATATTTTGATGTTTCAGGGACCCAAACGACGTCCAAATGAGCTGAAAATTTATGGGGATCCTTATTTTGGAAGGAGGAAGACCTAAGAGCGAAAGAAGCAAACGAACGGAGGCCGGAGGGCCAAAATAGGGGGCCCCACGTGGCTACAGTACCAGGCCGCGTGGGCCCACCTATTTCTGCCCTCGTGGCCCCGTTTGCGTCGATCCTTCGCCCTGAAGAATCCTCGTGACCTAAAAACGCCTATATAAAAGGTCCCCCGACGTTTTCCAGAGGGAGGCGGCGGAGAAACACAAAACCAGAAATAGAGAGGCAGAAGGCTGCCGCCGGAGAAGATCAGAGGGGGGAAACGCCGCCGGAATCCACCTCCGGAGGGCTCCACCCCCTCCGGCGTGTTCATCATCAACATCTACAGCAAGATCATCTCCACCGTCTCCATGATGAAGGGGGAGTAGTCTCATCGGGGCTGAGGGCTCACGCCGGTAGCTATGTGGTTTATCTCTCTCTCCCATGGTGTGATCTTTATGTGATCATGAGCTTTGTAATCTAGTTGAATCCATAGATGTTACTCTTCATCATCTTATGAATTATGCTACTCAAGTGGTTTTATTGATGTGATTTCTGGAGTCACCTTTGTCCCATGGTGTGAAGTTGACAGTGTGTGCACCGTGTGTGGCTCTTAGGCTAAAGATTACATGAATACTTACCATGAGTTATTATTTGTGTTGGATGTCTCTATGAAATTGTGGTGTTTGTCTAGTACTATTTAGGGGGCTCAAGTTGACAGTGTGGGGTTCCCTAGATGTGGAATGCGACTTTAAGGTGTGCTTTTTGTAGCCCTACACAATGGATTGGTATTCGTTATCCAACTAGAAGATAGTTCGGGGTAGCATAGTGAAGAGGAAATATCTATGTATTCAATTATATTATTATTGTTGAGAGTGTCCACTAGTGAAAGTATGATCCCTAGGCCTTATTTCCAAGCACCGTTTACACCTTTGTCTTGTCCTCTTGCATTGAAGAGGATTGGGACACTTTCACGCTCCTGTTTTGTTACATCAAACTTCCATCCATTAACTCAACAACCTTGTTCTATAAACTTGTTTAGTGCATAATCAACTAAAACTTGTGACACTTTAGTTGTAGGGAATAGATAACTTTTCCTTCTTGCTCCTGCGGATCGATACCTTACTTCCACATTGAGAGGTGCTACAGTGATCCCCTGCTCTTGGGGGTAATCAGGGTGACATGCTGGATAACGATCCCGGAGTGGATTACTAATCATAGATGAAGTTGGATAACGGTCTATGTATTGTTGTGGTGTGGACATATGCCTAAGGATAGGCTTGAGTGGTGTGGGAGCAGCTAACACAGTTGGCGGCATCTGCAGGCGGGATTGGGAACAAGCATGCACACTAACACACGATGTACCCAGGTTCGGAGCCCTCATGGTGAGGTAAAACTCCTACTCATGCCTTGTTCTTTCTTATTCACGGTGGACATATTACAAACTTGCTCCTTGAGCTGTGTGGCTGTTCTAGGGTTCCCGAAATTGGTCCTTCTCTCTGGTGGCCGCAACCCCCCTTATATAGGGCTGGGGGTTGCTGTACAAGTAGGGCCGGCTGGCCGGCTAGGCCCGACCCGGCCCCGCCGCTCCCGGCTACAGGGTTTCTCCTTCCCATAGTGTTCTTCCTACAATGGACGCCGCACGGTATGGAGGCGCCGCTGTCGGGGACGTGAGGAGCCGGGCAGCGCGTGTCCGGCCCTGTCGGCTCCAGTCCTACCGGGTACGGGTCAGCACTCCAACGGCATGCTCCGCATTGTGGCGACGTGGAATCCGGCGGCCTCGTCGTGGGCGACGTGGGGTAGGAGGATCCTCCATGCTGCCTTCTCGGCGACTCCAGCGCTGGTGGCAGCCGGCGCTAAGCTGGTCCAGCTGAAGGGTCTACCCGGATAGTCCCAGCCGGATGCCTTGAAATCTTGACTTGTAAGCTGCTTTGACCGCCCGGGGGTCATCCCCCCGACATGTATTTTGACGTAATGCCGATATTAGATGAAACGGTGAATTATATTGTTTTATGATAGCCTTGTTATGCGCCCACAATTCTGTCAATTGCCATGCTGTAATTTGTTTACCCATCAAGTATATCTTCTGGAGAGACACCGCTAGTGAATTGTGGACCCCGGTCCTATTTTCCTACATTATTTACAACCGTTTTAATAGCTTTTCATCATCATTTGCTCGCTGGTCATATTTAACTCTCTTCATATTTTACATCTGCACGTTTAATTCTTTGTGTTCGGCAAGCCGGAGAGATTGACAACTGATACGTGTCAAACATATCTATAATTTTTTATTGATCCATGCTAATTTTGTGATGTTGTCACATGTTTTTATTATCATATTAATCATTTTTATGCATTTCGTCGGACTAACCTATTGACAAGATGCCTAGTGTTAGTTTCCTGTTTTTGCTGTTTTTGTATTTCAGAAAGTCCACCACAGGAAATATCGTCGGATTGAGCTCAAAATTTACGGAGATTTTTTATGCAACGGAAGACACCAGAAGACCAAAGGGCATCCCTGGGGGCTACCGACAGGGCATCCCTGGGGGCTACCCACAGGGCAGGGACGGCCTCCTGCCGCGGCCCGCCTTGGCACGCGGGTGGGACCCGCCCCTGCTCCTAGTGGGTCCCCTCACCCCCCTCCGACGCCTATAAAATCCCTAAAACCCTAAAAATGAGGGGGCGGCCATTATTTTCCAGAAAAATCATCCCGAGGCTCCGTCAACTCAAACCCTAGTTCGGGGGTGATTTTGAAGCAGATCCCGACACTCTGCCGGAGGGGAGATCGATCCCGGAGGGCTCTTCATCACCATGCCTTCCTCCGGGATGATTTGTGAGTAGTCCCACCTTGGATCTTTGGTCCATGGCAGTAGCTAGATGGTAGTCTCTCTCTCTTGTGCTTCATGTCTTATGATCTTTTGAGCTGCCTAACATGATCAAGATCGATTATTGTAATGCTATGTGATGTGTTTGCTGGGATCCGATGGATTATATATAAAGTTATGATCAGATTGTGCATGATTCTTATATGTCGATTTATGTTCTTGCATGCTCTCCGATGTGCGTAGTTACTTTGGCCAAGTGATTGTGTGTATCTCCAAGAGAGGGTATTTATGCTAGATAGTGGGTTCATGCCCCCCTTTTGTTCCTAGGCACGAGTGAAAGAAACGTCTAAGGGCGAGGGTGTGTTGTTGCTACTAAGGGTAAAACAGCGGTGTTAAAGTCTATTTTGATATTTAATATTGCTTACTTCATGCGCTTTACTTAATGCAAATGTTTGTTGCTTGCAACTTAATACCGATGGGTGACAGGCTGGATAGCGATCCCACGGTGGACTTTTTAGACAAAGATGCAGTTGGACTCAACGGTCTTTGTTCATTATCGTGATGCCTACTTAAATATTATCATGTTCTCTTTGTCATAGCTAGATTAAGTTTGTGTTATAATCTTGTCAATTACCCAACTGTAATTTGTTTACCCATCATACGAATGTTCTATTTACTCGAGAGACTCCACTAATGAACCCATGGCCCCCGGTCCATCTTTTTACATTGATTGCAAAGTATTTTGGTTGAGTGTGTACAGGTCCACGTCTATTGAAGATTAAGTGCCAGAGATCTTCAACATTCACTTTGTTGCTGATTTCAAGGTACTAATGGTTCGATAAACCTCGGTTCGTTATCGAGGGAAAACTGCTGCTTGCTACATCTCCGCCTTCGCTTGGGGCACCACCCAACTCTACATCAGTAGCAATCAAGCTCTTTTCTGGCGCTGTTTCCTGGGATCTTGGAGCTACAACAAGGGGAGTCTCACACTCTCAATCACTTTACTTTCTTTTTGTCTTGCTTGTTTTATTTCTCGTTAGCTTATTTTTCCTGTTGCAAAATTTTAAAACCCAAAAAATTAGTGTAATATTTATTCCTGTCTTGTTATTTCATTTTATCATTATGTCTTCCACTGAAAACACCAAGTTGTGTGACTTTACTAGCACTAATAACAATGATTTCATATGCTCTCCAATTGCTCCACCCGCTACTAAAGCGGAATCTTATGAAATTAAGCCTGCCTTGTTAAATCTTGTTATGAAAGAGCAATTTTCTGGTGCTAGTACTGATGATGCCTCCTATCATTTAAATAACTTTGTTGAGTTATGTGATATGCAAAGTATAAAGAGGTATAAAGTGACATCATAAAACTGAAGCTTTTCCCTTTCTCTTTGAGAGGGAGAGCAAAAGAATGGTTATTGTCTTTGCCTAGAAATAGCATTGATTCTTGGATTAAATGCAAAGATGCTTTTATTGGAAAATATTATCCACCTGCTAAAATCATACAATTAAGGAGTAACATTATGAAATTTAGACAATTTGATAATGAACATGTTGCTCAAGCTTGGGAAAGAATGAAATTTATGGTTAAAAATTGTCCCACGCATGGATTAACTATGTGGATGGTTATCCAAACTTTTTATGCATGTATGAATTTTTTTCAAGGAACCTCTTGGACTCGGCCGCGGGAGGCACCTTCATGTCCACAACATTAGGTGCAGCTACTAAGCTCCTGGATGAGATGATGACAAAGTATTCACAATGGCATACCGAAAGAGCTCCAAGTGGTGAGAAAGTAAATTTTGTCGAGAAAAATTCCTCTTTGAGTGATAAGGTTGATATGATTATGTCTATGCTTTCTACCAATCAGTCCCTTATTGATCCTAATAATGTCCCACTTGCTTCATTAATTGCCCAAGAAAAGGATCAAGTTGATGTTAATTTTCTTAATAGAAGTAACTTCAACAATAACAACTATAAGCCTTATCCTCCCAATAATGGCAACTCTTATGGTAATTCCTATGGTAATTCTAATAATCCTAATAAGAATGTGTCCTCTGATCTTGAAAATGTTTTAAAATAATTTATCACTTCGCAAAAAGCTTTCAACAAAACTGTCGAAGAGAAACTTGAAAAACTGGATAGACTTGTCTCTAAAGTGGAAGATCTTGCTCATGATGTTGAAATTTTAAAAATTAGAACCAATCCTCTTCAAGACAAGCCTACTGAATCTTTAAATGCTATTTCTATTCAAATTATGAGAATGAAAGGATGATGGCTCGCTTGAAAGCTAGGTGGGCTAGAGAGAAAGAAGAAGCTAGAATTGCTGAAATGAATAGAAAAACTGTTAAAGTTTATACTATCCAAACTACTAATGAGTAACCTCCTAGCCTATTTAAGGATAATGAAATTGATTTTGATAATTGCAATCTTACTAAAGTCATAAAGTTCCTACAAAAACTTTCTAAGTCACCGGATGCTAGTAAATTAAATATTGCCTTCACCAAACATATTACCGATGCTCTTATCAAGTCTAGGGAAGAAAAGCTTAAGATAGAAACTTCTATTCCTAGAAAATTAGAATATGGATGGAACCCACTATTAAGATGAAAAATAAATGACTTTGATTGTAATGCTTTGTGTGATCTTGGTGCTAGTGTTTCTGTTATGCCTAAAAGTTTCTATGATATGCTGAATTTAAATCCTTTGGAAGAGTGCTATTTAAATGTTCATCTTGCTGATTCTTCTAAAAAGAAACCTTTGGGTAGAGTTGATGATGTACTTATTGTTGTTAATGATAACTATGTTCCCGTTGATTTTATTGTTATGGACATTGAGTGTAATGCTTCTTGTCCTATTATTTTGGGGAGACCATTTTTGAGAACCGTTGGTGTCATTATTGATATGAAAGAGGGAAATATAAGATTTCAGTTCCACCTCAGAAGAGGGATGGAGCACTTCCCTAGAAAGAGAAAAAATCTTCCTTTTGAATCAATCATAAGGTCAAGCTATGCTCTTGATGTTGCAAAGGCCTCCGAAAAAACTTGATATTTGGCATTGCGCCTAGCTAAAAGGCGTTAAAGAAAAGAGCTTGTTGGGAGGCAACCCATCTTTTACTTTTAGTTTGCTTTTTACTTTTCTTGAGTCTTGAAGTTGTTGCCTCTGTAGCAACTTCATTTTATCTTTTTCTTTTGGTTTTTTGTGCCAAGTTTAGCCTCTCATGCATTGAAAGTGCGAGGTGTTGTTTTGCTGTCCAGAAACAGATTTCTGTCCTTCACTGTTCGAAAATCCAAACAATCTCTGAATTTTATCGTTTTCTGAAATTTTTAGACAGCAAGACTGATACTTTTATCTATCTTTCGTTAGTTTTGAGTTTTCTGATTTGAGCAACAGAAGTGCCTCGAAAAATTCGATCTTTACAGACTGTTCAGATTTTGACAGATTCTGCTTTTATTTTGTGTTCGTCTCTTTACTATCATCAAAGGTGATACTCTAGAGGTGGAGTGCCACATTGAGGCTTAGTAAATAGTAGCTAATGCATAATAAATTTGTTTTGCAATTTGTCTTGAGTTGAACATATGTGTATTTTAATTTATGAGCACTAACCCTCTAATCAGTTTATGAGAAGTTTTGTGTGAAGGGAGTTTTTAAGTTCCAAAGGAGAGAATAATGAAGAAATTGAAGATGGATCAGAGCTCAAGCTTGGGGATGCCCCCATGGCACCCCCTTTGAATATAAAGAACTATCAAGCGTCAAAGCTTGGGGATGCCCAAGGCATCCCCTCTTCTTCATCGACTATCACGAGGTCGTCTTCGTTGAACCAAGTTTTTATCACTTTACATATTATGTGCTATACTTGGAGCATCTTTTTACATTCAGTTTTGTTTGTGGTGGAGCGTTTTTATGAGCACTCCACGATCTTGATCCCGCAAGAGGTGGTGGAGAGGCTCGCGAGATCAGCAGCACGACGACGGTGTCGTGGTGGATATGGTGGAGATCCGACAGGGCTTCGCCAAGCGTCTGCGGAGGAGAGAGGAGGAGGTGGTGGTGCGACTAGGGAGAGGAGGGGGCGCGGCGGCTAGGGCACCTTGGGGTGGAGCACATGGGTGCGGTAGCCCTCCCCCAACCCCTCCTTATATAGGTGGCCAGGGGCTGCGCCTCACCTCCCATTATGGGCCGGCGGCTAGGGGAGGCTTGTCCCCCAAGCCAGCCGCCCTAGGGTTAGGGTTTGGCTGGCCGCCGGCCCCCCTCTTGGGCTTCTAGCCCTTGCCCGCATGGGCCCTTTAGGGCATGGTGCGGCTGGCCCATGAGGCCAGTCCACCACCCCTTTAATTCCATGTGGGCCCCATACTCCTGTGGGCCCCACTTCTAGACCCCTCTAGAACCTTCTAGAATATTCCGGTACTTTACCGATAAATTCCCGAACCTTTTCGATACCTCTGGAAACCACTTTCCTTATATGAATCTTATTCTCCGGACCATTCCGGAACTCCTCGTGATGTCCGGGATCCTATCCGGGACTCCGAATCAATATTCTTTCTCACCATCATTTATCTCGAACCCTAACTACATCGAACGTTAAGTGTGTGACTCTGCGGGTTCGCGAATATGTCATATTAATAGCGGGACAGGGATGCCCATATTAATTCCTACATATTCGACGAAGTACTTTACCAGTCGAACCACAATGTCCGGGATTCATTTAATCCATATACGATTCCTTTTGTTTCACGATATATTACTTGTCTGAGATTCAATCCACCGATATCTCCATATCTGATCAATCTCGTTCCCGACAAGTTCTCTTTGCTCGTTCCCATAGAATAGGATCCCTTATGACTAGCTACTTAGTCATATGCTTGCAAGCGTTTGGATGCTATACTAGCGAGAGGGCACAGAGATATCTATCCAACTGTTGGACGAACAAATCCAGTCTCGATTCATCCCACCCAACAACCTATCACCGGAGAACCTGAAAGCCACCTTTATAATCACCTAGTTACGAAGTGACGTTTGATGTCCACAAAGCACTCCTCCGATAAGCGGGAGTAACATAATCTCATGGTCTAAGGAAACTATATTTGACATCTATTTAATTTGAGTCTTGTCCATCATATCATCTCCCATGATACAAACTTCGTTTATCAAGTAATTCATAAATCCATGGTTAGGAAACATCTAACCATCACTTGATCAAACGAACTAGTCATAAGAGGAAAGACTAGGGACACATTTCCGTTTAGGGATGAAAACGGAGCGGAATCTTTCCGACTTTTCCGCGGAAAAACAGAAATGGAAGGGAAATATGGAAACGAAAACGGAATTTTGCAAAACGGAAGCAAAAACGGAAAATTTTATACGGAAACGGAAACAAATACGGAACAGCGTATTCCGGCGGAACTATCACGGAAACGGAATTTCCGTTTCCGGTAATACTGAGCTTTCCGTTATTTTACTACGGTTTGCAAAGCCCAATCTAACAGCCTAAAAAGATCTAATGAACACATTTAGACCCAATCAAGAATATGCAAAACGGCCATGTTTGGCATCCCTTAAAAATAAGACCACGTTTAGAACGAGTGTATACTCACATCTCATCTCCCTCTAAAGTCGTTCCTAATTCTCAGTTCGCCAGTTCTTCACCGCACTACGGTTAGAACAATTCCATATTGTTGTTTATAAAATTGCTTGGTTAGTTATTAGTTGATTATGTTAAGAGGTTCCTTATGTGTGATTTCATCTTATAAAATTGATATGTTTGTTGTTTTACAGGAGTTTTCCTACATGATTCAATAGGTCTTTTGGTTCCGTAAATATCCGCTTTATGTTCCGAGTCCGTGCCGTATTCGGTCTGTATTTGTTTCCGGCAATATTTGTTTCTGTATTTGTTTCCGGGGTTTCCGTATTTGTTTCCACTTCTGTAAAAAATATGGAAACAAATGTGGTGCCGCTGAGTTCCGTCCGTATCCGCTCCGTTTTCATCCCTATTTCCGTTTATATTCCACACATGTATTTGTTTCCGCTTAATACAATTCTAGCATGGATATAAACATATATCATGAACGAGAAATATGATAATTAATAATCTTTATTATTGCCTCTTGGGCATATTCCCAACAGTCTCCCACTTGCACTAGTGTCAATAATCTAGTTTACATTTGTAGCAATCTAACATCCATGGCCTCTCGGTGTTGATCATGTTTTTCTCGTGGAAAAGGTTTAGTCAACGGGTCTGCCACATTCAGATCCGTATGCACCTTGCAAATCTCTATGTCACCATCCTTGACATTCTCACGCAAATTGTGATAGCGGCGCTTAATATGGTTGGTATTCTTGTGTGAAGTTGGGTCCTTGGCAAGAGCTATTGCACCTGTATTGTCACAGTACAGGGCCAGAGGTCTTGACGCACTTGGAACCACACTTAGCTCTGAGAGGAACTCCTTCATCCAGATTGTTTCACTTGCTGCCGACGAGGCCGCAACATACTCCGATTCAGTTGAAAATTTCGCCACCACGCTCTGCTTGGAACTACTCCAACTCACAGCGCCACCATTCAGAATAGACACATATCCAGACTGAGACTTAGAATCATCCGGATCTGTGTTCCAACTAGCATCGACGTAACTCCTTACGACAAGCTCTTGGTCACCTACATACACGAGAAACATTTCCTTAGTTCTATTCAGATACTTAATGATATTCTTGACAGCTGTCCAGTGTTCCACTCCTGGATCACTTTGGTACCTGCTAGTCAAACTTACAGCATGGCACACATCTGGTCTAGTACATAGCATAGCATACATGATAGAGCCTATCGCAGAGGCATAAGGAACATTGTTCATCATCTCTCTATCTTCTGCCGTAACAGGACTCTGAGTCTTACTCAAAACCTTTCCTTGCAACATTGGTAAGAACCCCTTCTTCGAATTTTCCATTCTGAACTTCTTCAGAACCTTGTCAAGGTATGTACTCTGTGAAATCCCTATTAGGCGCCTTGACCTATCTCTATAGATCTTTATGCCTAAAATGTACGCTGCTTCTACAAGGTCTTTCATTGAAAAACTCTTATTCAAATAAGCCTTTACACTTTCTAGTAGTGTAACATCATTTCCAATCAATAATATGTCATCCACATATAGTATCAGAAATGCAACTGAACTCCCACTCACTTTCTTGTAAATGCAGGCTTCTCCATAAGTTTGGACAAATCCAAACCCTTTGATCACCTCATCAAACCGGAGATTCCAACTCCGCGATGCTTGCTTTAGTCCATAGATGGATCTCTAAAGTTTGCATACCTTGTTAGCATCCTTTGGATCAACAAAACCTTCGGGCTGCACCATGTACAACTCTTCCTTAATATGACCATTTAGGAACGCGGTCTTCACATCCATTTGCCAAATTTCATAATCATAAAATGCGGCAATTGCTAACATAATCCGAACAGATTTCAGCATCGCTACAGGTGAGAATGTCACATCGTAGTCAACTCCTTGAATTTGTCGGAAACCCTTTGCGACAAGTCGAGCTTTATACACGGTGACGTTTCCGTCAGTGTCTGTCTTTCTTTCGAATATCCATTTGTTCTCAACGGCCTTACGGTCGTTCGGTAAGTCCACCAAAGTCCATACTTGGTTTTCATACATGGATTCCATTTCGGATTTCATGGCTCCTAGCCATTTATTGGAGTCTGGGCTCATCATCGCTTCATCATAATTTGCAGGTTCATCATTGTCTAACAACATGACACTCATGACGGGGTCGTACCGATTAGGGGCGGTACGTTCCCTCATTGACCTGCGAGGTTCAATAGCAGCCTTGACCGGAGCAGGATGATCTCCATCATTTTCTTCTTCTTCAGGTGGTGATGGCTGCTCTAGAACACTTTCCAGCTCTGCGCTACTCGGCATCTCAAGAACAGGTTCAGTAACCTCATCAAGCTCTATTTTTCTTCCACTCACTTCCTTCGAGAGAAACTCCTTCTCTAGAAAGGAACCATTCTTGGCAACGAAAATCTTGCCTTCGGTTCTGTGGTAGAAGGTATACCCAATAGTTTCCTTAGGGTATCCTATGAAGACGCATTTTTCCGATTTGGGTTCGAGCTTATCAGGTTGAAGCTTTTTCACATAAGCATCGCAACCCCAAACTTTGAGAAACGATAACTTCGGCTTCTTGCCAAACCATAACTCATATGGAGTCGTCTCAACGGATTTTGATGGTACCCTATTTAAAGTGAATGCGGCTGTCTCTAATGCATAGCTCCAAAATGATAGTGGCAGATCTGTATGAGACATCATAGATCGCACCATATCCAATAAAGTTCGATTACAACGTTCAGACACACCATTACGCTGTGGTGTTCCAGGTGGCGTGAGTTGTGAAACAATTCCACACGTCTTTAAATGCATGCCAAACTCGTAACTCAAATATTCGCCTCCATGATCAGATCGGAGAAACTTTATTTTCTTATTACGATGATTCTCAACTTCACTCTGAAATTCTTTGAACTTTTCGAACGTTTCAGACTTGTGTTTCATTAAGTAAATATACCCATATCTACTTAAATCATCGGTGAAGGTCAAGAAGTAACGATATCCACTGCGTGCTGCAACACTCATTGGACCGCACACATCGGTATGTATGATTTCTAACAAGTCTGTTGCTCTCTCCATCGTGCCGGAGAAGGGTGTTCGAGTCATCTTGCCCATAAGGCATGGTTCGCAAGTTTCAAATGATTCAAAATCAAGTGAATCCAAAAGTCCATCAGAATGGAGTTTCTTCATGCGCTTTACACCAATGTGACCCAAACAGCAGTGCCACAAATATGTGGTATTATCATCATTCAATTTGCATCTTTTGGCATCAATGTTATGAATATGTGTATCACTACTATCGAGATTTAGCAGAAATAAACCATTCCTCTCAGGTGCATGACCATAAAAGGTATTATCCATATAAATCGAAACACCAAAGTTTTCAGACTTAAATGAATAACCGTCTCGTAATAAACAAGATCAAGATACAATGTTCATGCTTAACACAGGCACATAATAACAATTATTAAGGTTTAAAACTAATCCCGAAGGTAAACGCAGAGGGAGTGTGCCGACAGCGATGACTTCAACTTTTGATCCATTTCCGACGCGCATCGTCACCTCGTCCCTTGCCAAGCGTCGTCTATTCCGCAGCTCCTGTTTCGAGTTACATATATTAGCAACTGAACCAGTATCAAATACCCAGGTGCTACTACGATCACTTGTTAAATACACATCAATAACATGTATATCATATATACCTTGTTTGACGGTGCCAACCTTCTTGTCTGCCAGATACTTGGGGCAATTCCGCTTCTAGTGTCCAGTTCCCTTGCAGTAGAAGCACTCAGTATCAGACTTAGGGCCCTTCCTTGACTTCCTCGCAGGCGCGGCAGCTCGCTTGCCGCCCTTCTTGAAGTTGTCTCTCTTGCCCTTTTTCTTGAAACTAGTGGTCTTGTTGACCATCAACACTTGATACTCCTTCTTGATTTCCACTTTCGCGGTCTTTAACATCGCGAATAGCTCAGGAAGAGTTTTCTCCATTCCTTGCATGTTATAGTTCATCACAAAGCTTTTGTAGCTAGGTGGAAGTGACTGGAGAACACGGTCAATCCCCAACTCATTGGGAATCACAACACCCAGCTGCGCCAGACGATCACCGTACCCAGACATTCTAAGCACATGTTCACTAACGAAGTTGTTCTCCTCCATCATACAGCTAAAGAACTTGGAAGAGGCCTCATACCTCTCCACCTTGGCCTGAGTCTGAAACATTGCCTTCAGATCATTGATCATCTGATGAACGCCATGGTGCTCAAAACGTTTTTGGAGCTTTGGTCCTAAGCCATACAATAGACCGCACTTAACTATCTCTTGGTCCTCAGAACGGGCTGCCCAGACGTTCCTAACGTCTTCAGCCGCACTTGCTGCAGGGGGGTCACCTAGCGGTGCATCTAGGACATACAATTTCTTGGCAACAGTGAGGATAATCTTCAGATTCATGAACCAATCTGAGAAATTGCTTCCATCGTCTTTCAGCTTGTCTTTCTCTAGGAACGCGTTAAAATTCATATTGATGTTGGGAAGGGCCATTGATCTACAACATTATTTGCAAAAGGTGTTAAGACTAGGTTCATGATACTTTGTTCATGTTAATCTAAATTACTTAAACGAACTCCCACTAAACTCAACATCTCTCTGGTTGTTTAGTGACACACGATCCAAATCCACTACACCAAGACCGATCATCACGTGAGATGGTGTAGCTTCAGAGGTGAACATCTCCATGTTTGATCATATCGTCCATATGACTCGTGTTTAGCCTTTCGGCTCTTGTGTTCCGAGGCCATGTCTGTACATGCTAGGCTCGTCAAGGAAACTGTAGTATTTCCGCATGTGTAAACTGGCTTACACCCGTTGTATGTGAACGTAGAATCTATCACACCCGATCATCACGTGGTGCTTCAAAACGACGAACTTTGGCAAGAGTGCATACTAGGGGAGAACACTTCTTGATATTAACGTGAGAGATCACCTTATCATGCTACCGTCGAGATCGTATCTAAACAAAACCATAAGGTGCATAAAAGGATTAACATCACATGCAATTCATAATTTTGTGACATGGTATAGCCTTTTATTGTGCCTTTGATCTCCATCTCCAAAGCACCGGCATGATCTCCATCATCACCAGCTCGTGGCGCCACCATCATGATTGCCTCCACCAACTATTGCAACTACTACTATGGCTACCCTTAGCAATAAAGTAAAGCAATTACATGGCGTTTAAAGTGACACGCAGGTCATACAATAAATATGAGACAACCATAAGGCTCCTGCCAGTTGCCGTACTCATCGACATGCAAGTCGTGAAAGTTACAAAACATGATCATTGCATACATCACATAATCACATCTTGGACCATACCACATCACAAACCCTGAAAAAACAAGTTAAACGTTCTCTACTTTGTTTATGCAATTTTTATATGGCTTCTAATGGGTCATTAGATAGAACCGTTCTAATTTACGCAAAGCCACAACGTTGACAAAATAGTTGCTTATTTACTCATCCTTTTGAAAGGCCTCCCATTGAAAATTGCAACTTCACTAGAGCAAGAGAAACAGACACCCGCCAGCCACTTATGCAATACAAGTTGCATGTTAGTCGTGGAACCGGTCTCTCGTGCGTGGACGAGTAAGGTTGGTCCGGGCCGCTTCAATCTCACAATACCACAAAGATGCAAAGTGCACGCTAGAAGGTAGCAACATAAAATATCAACGCCCACAACACTTGTGTCTAATCGCACCAACATCTACGAATAGATCTATGCTCTGATACCAATGAAGGGTCGCAGCATAGAAAACAAAAAAAATTCCTACGCAAAGATGGCGGAATAAACCCAACACGAGATCTGATCTACGAGAGGTTGGTAGCAAGAAGGAGATCGAATCTCACCCTCGAAGAAAACCGTGAGCGTTTTGTCAAGGCAGGGGTTGGCTAGTCGATCCCCGCAACTAGACTCGTCTAGTCGCGAGGAGATGTATTATCCAAGCGTCGCAACGGGCGGCACCTCCGAGAGATCCACACGTACGGCTTGAAGTAGACTCCACGATCTTGATCCCGCAAGAGGTGGTGGAGAGGCTCGCGAGATCAGCAGCACGACGACGGTGTCGTGGTGGATATGGTGGAGATCCGACAGGGCTTCGCCAAGCGTCTGCGGAGGAGAGAGGAGGAGGAGGTGGTGCGGCTAGGGCACCTTGGGGTCGAGCACATGGGTGCGGCAGCCCTCCCCAAGCCCCTCCTTATATAGGTGGCCAGGGGGCTGCGCCCCACCTCCCCTTAGGGCCGGCGGCTAGGGGAGGCTTGGCCCCCAAGCTAGCCGCCCTAGGGTTAGGGTTTGGCTGGCCGCCGGCCCTCCCTCTTGGTCTTCTAGCCCTTGCCCGCATGGGCCCTTTAGGGCATGGTGCGGCTGGACCATGAGGCCAGTCCACCACCCCTTTAATTCCATGTGGGCCCCATACTCCTATGGGCCCCACTTATAGACCCCTCTAGAACCTTCTAGAATATTCCGGTACTTTACCGATAAATTCCCGAACCTTTTCGATACCTCCGGAAACCACTTTTCTTATATGAATCTTATTCTCCGGACCATTCCGGAACTCCTCGTGATGTCCGGGATCCTATCCGGGACTCCGAATCAATATTCTTTCTCACCATCATTTATCTTGAACCCTAACTACATCGAACATTAAATGTGTGACTCTGCGGGTTCGCGAATATGTCATATTAATAGCGGGACCGGGATGCCCATATTAATTCCTACATATTCGACGAAGTACTTTACCAGTCGAACCACAATGTATGGGATTCAATTAATCCATATACGATTCCTTTTGTTTCACGATATATTACTTGTCCGAGATTCAATCCACCAATATCTCCATATCTGATCAATCTCGTTCCCGACAAGTTCTCTTTACTCGTTCCCATAGAATAGGATCCCTTATGACTAGCTACTTAGTCATATGCTTGCAAGTGTTTGGATACTATACTACCGAGAGGGCCCAGAGATATCTATCCAACTGTTGGATGAACAAATCCCAGTCTCGATTCATGCCACCCAACAACCTATCATCGGAGAACCTGAAAGCCACCTTTATAATCACCTAGTTACGAAGTGACGTTTGATGTCCACAAAGCACTCCTCCGATAAGCGGGAGTAACATAATCTCATGGTCTAAGGAAACTATATTTGACATCTATTTAATTTGAGTCTTGTCCATCATATCATCTCCCATGATACAAACTTCGTTTATCAAGTGATTCATAAATCCATGGTTAGGAAACATCTAACCATCACTTGATCAAACGAACTAGTCATAAGAGGAAATACTAGGGACACATTACCGTTTATATTCCACACATGTATTTGTTTCTGCTTAATACAATTCTAGCATGGATATAAACATATATCATGAACGAGAAATATGATAATTAATAATCTTTATTATTGCCTCTTGGGCATATTCCCAACAATTTAGAGCTGCTAGTAGTTGATGTTAAACTCTCTCGTTCTTCACTTATACTTGTTGGAGAGTTGTTATTGATAAATTGCTTGAATTGTCAAAGTGACAAAATGCTATCCATGTGATATTGGAATGAAACGAAAGCCTGCATTGTATTGTAGATCATTGTGTGGATACTTGATACTTCTCATTTGTTTTGAGATATTAAGATGAATGCTTAAACTCGCTGGTTATTTTAGTGCAATTGATTACTAAAGAAATATTGTTAAAAGCTTGAAACTGTGTGGTGTTTCGTAGTTGTTAATTCATTAAGCTAATCGTTCCATCAAAAGAATTGTTTGGTCAATAAGAGAGACGGTGTGGAGATTTTATGGTTATGATTGACTAATGTCTTATGTTACTATGTTACCGGTTAATATTAGATGTTTGCTTCAAATACCTTCTTTCCTAAGCCTAAAAATTCGTACAGAGTGTATGGTTCACTCGTGCATCAAAATGCCAAAGCCAAACTATCTTGCCAGCCGAGTCCACCATATCTACCTATGCATGGTATTTCTTGCCATTCCAAGTAAATTTGTCATGTGCTATCTTTAAAAATTCAAAATATTCCTTTTGTACCTCTATTTTTAAGCTCACGAGGGAGCAGTAGAGAGCTAGATATAACTCGTGACGAGCAAGGTCATTTCCCCCCTTTCACCCGGTGTCGATGGATTACGTCTTTACTTGAATCAACCCGAGAGCAGCTTAAGCAAAAATATAAATATAACTCACCATTCTCCTCCGCGCAATGAAAATCTGAGAAATCAGCTCTAAACATTGGACAATGGTGAAACCAAGGAGAAAGAGGAGCGTACTCGCTTCTCTAAAAACCAGCTGCTCTCACAAGTCTAAAAGCCTTGCTTGTTATGGGGGACTAGATAACTTTCTGTTGCGAAGTCGTTGACGAAAGCATGCATGCCTCAAAATTGTTTTACTTCTGTTTCATAAAAATAAAAAGCTCTAGCACATGACTAATCCCTGCTTCCCTCTGCGAAGGGCCTTTCTTTTACTTTTAATGTTGAGTCAGTTTTCCTCTTCCTTCTATCTCCACCAAAGCAAACATCTAGCATTGACCCTGGGTATCATTGATCATATTGCATTGTCAGATTAAACATGAATCTTTATATTGACTTTATCGTTGGAAGTTGAGGCTTTTTGCTAAAACTTGCATCTTCTTTGTTTTGATTCTCAAACACTTTTGTCATGGAATTATTACTTATGTGAATTAATCAAATATGTGGATCACATTGCCTTCATGTCTTTAACGTACTATTTATAAAAGGTTTTGCTTGAATGATTCAACTTGGTTATTCATTGCTTTCTTGCTATCAACTATAGACAATTGTTTTGTATCACTTCATTCACATCCTATGCTTTGCATTACTATCTTGGTCACGATTGTGTTGGTTGCATGTCTCATCAAAAATTATTTTGTTATCACTTACCTACTCGAGGACGAGTAGGAGTTAAGCTTGGGGATGCTGATACGTGTCAAATATATCTATAATTTTTGATTGATCCATGCTAGTTTTGTGATGTTGTCACATGTTTTTATTATCATATTAATCATTTTTATGCATTTTGTCGGACTAACCTATTGACAAGATGCCTAGTGCTAGTTTCCTGTTTTGCTGTTTTTGTATTTCAGAAGTCCACCACAGGAAATATCGTCGGATTGAGCACAAAATTTACAGAGATTTTTTATGCGACGGAAGACACCAGAAGACCAAAGGGCAGCCCTGGGGGCCACCCACAGGGCAGGGACGGCCTCCTGCCGCGGCCCCCCTTGGCCCGCGGGTGGGACCCGCCCCTGCTCCTGGTGGGTCCCCTCGGCCCCCTCCGACACCTATAAAATCCCTAAAACCCTAAAAACAAGGGGGCGGCAATTATTTTCCAGAAAAATCATCCCGAGGCTCCGTCAACTCAAACCCTAGTTCGGGGGTGATTCTGAAGCAGATCCCGGCACTCTGTCGGAGGGGAGATCGATCCCGGAGGGCTCTTCATCGCCATGCCTTCCTCCGGGATGATTTGTGAGTAGTCCCACCTTGGACCTTGAGTCCATGGCAGTAGCTAGATGGTAGTCTCTCTCTCTCTTGTGCTTCATGTCTTATGATCTTGTGAGCTGCCTAACATGATCAAGATCGATTATTGTAATGCTATGTGATGTGTTTGCTGGGATCCGATGGATTATAAAGTTATGATCAGATTGTGCATGATTCTTATATGTTGATTTATGTTCTTCCATGCTCTCCGATGTGCGTAGTTACTGTGGCCAAGTGATTGTGTGTATCTCCAAGAGAGGGTATTTATGCTAGATAGTGGGTTCATGCCCCCTTTTGTTCCTGGGCACGAGTGACAGAAACGTCTAAGGGCGAGGGTGTGCTGTTGCTACTAAGGGTAAAACAGCGGTGTTAAAGTCTATTTTGATATTTAATATTGCTTACTTCATGCGCTTTACTTAATGCAAATGTCTGTTTGTTGCAACTTAATACCGATGGGTGATAGGCTGGATAGCGATCCCATGGTGGACTTTTTAGACAAAGATGCAGTTGGACTCAACGGTCTTTATTCATTGTCGTGATGCCTACTTAAATATTATCATGTTCTCTTTGTCATAGCTAGATTAAGTTTGTGTTATAATCTTGTCAATTGCCCAGTTGTAATTTGTTTACCCATCATACAAATGTTCTATTTACTCGAGAGACTCCACTAATGAACCCATGGCCCCCGGTCCATCTTTTTACATTGATTGCAACCTTTATTCATTACTTTTCACCATCATTACTCCTCTGGTCCATTTTCATAATTCATCTATTTCACTATACAATTAACCGCTTTGTTTTCTGCGAGACCGGAAAGATTGACAACCTTTCCGCCATTGGGGAAAAGTATTTTGGTTGAGTGGGTGCAGGTCCACGTCTGTTGAAGATTAAGCGTCAGAGATCTTCAACATTCACTTTGTTGTTGATTTCAAGGTCCTACTGGTTCGATAAACCTCGGTTCGTTATCAAGGGAAAACTGCTGCTTGCTACATCTCCGCCTTCGCTTGGGGCACCACCCAACTCTTCATCAGTAGCAATCAACAACCTCTCTGTTTCGTTGGGGGCAAAGTACTTGTTTGTGATTGTGTGCAGGTCCGCGTTGATCTATAAGTGCCAGAGTAGATTGACACCTCGCTAAGCCTTCTCCAAATCCTACTGGATTCGATAACCTTTGTATTGTAATCAAGGAAAAACTGCTGCTACGTTGCATCATATCTTCCTCTTGGGGTTCCCAGTGAACGTGTGATCCATGCCATCAGTCGCTTATTCACCGCCTCTAGTCGACCATACCGATCATTTCAACAATGGTAAATATTTAATTAGCTACGATTACAATTGCATTTTTTCATAGTGGAGCTGAGCAGTAACTCTCGTCTTGATGGCTACGTATCCAGTTATATTGGCGATGAAGTTTGGAAAAGTCGATAATTAGTGTCCATTGGAGGAGTCGGCACTTAGGCCCAGTTCTTTTTGGCAGCTTAAAAAATAAGCTGTCCCCTCTGCAGATTCTTCTATAAGCCATCCGGCTTATTACTTGGAGCTTCTAAATTAGTATTCCTATAACTAAACTAGAAGCTCCAAGTAATAAGCCGGGTGGCTTATAGGAGAAGCTGGGGAGGGGGCAGCTTATTTTTGAAGCTGGCAAAAGAACTGGGCCTTAGCTCAATGCTCGAAGGAGTCGACCTCGTATAGTAAACTTTGCACTTCCTTGGTGGTTCGGGCCGCATGCACCTTTGACTTGGTCTTCACATAGTTGTTTGACTTTCCCATGGACTAGCTCCCTCGTATAGTAATATCTCCGTCAAGTGGCCAACATGGGATTCAATATTTTTAAAGCATGGATTGTTTTTACACCGAGCATCACAAATATCATTTCATCATGAAACTTTGCACATTGTAGACTTGTATATGTTTGTTGCCACTTTTTTCAGTTTTTCTTGAATTGTTTTACCTTTTTTTTTGAATCTTCTACTCGGCCAATAGCATTATTGGCTGGTGAGACGAAACTATTATGGGAGGATGTGAATGCTATTTTTTCTCCTTGTTGAGTTTGCTTCCAATGCTTGCAATTATTACGAGTGAGGATGTAATAAGAGCCATCTCTATGTTCTCATTTTATAAATTCAAGCCTCTCGTTTGTATATGCATTGGTCTCCACTTTATTGCTATGATTTTGTTCAAATATGAAAAGATTATGCACAGGAAGAGAGTAAAACTTCGTTGTTGCTTGTTGCATGTTTGTAGTGTTCTTTACTATGTTTCGAAATATTTATTATCTGGGTTTGAGCACACCATAGGATCCTAGTATGCCGTATATATATTTTTAGCTACTGTTTTCCAATAAATAAATTTTGTTTTAATTGAAATAAATTTTGAAAGATGAGATACCTGTAAAAGTTCGAAGCCCCAAATACCCAAACATGGCCACCCATAGATTTCCCAAGAGCCCAAATATCATAGCAGAAAATGAAAAGGAAAACAAGTGTGGCCCAAAATTCATAAGAAAAGTTAGTTGTTGGCCCACTCTAGTCAAAATCCTAGGCCACAATTATATATTCCCTAAAAAAACTAATATTGTCCAGTCAGTTGAACATTACAATTGTCTTGCCGCTACTATTAAATTGGATATGGCTAATTCTCGAGCTAATTATCAGTCACCCAATGCATATGCAATTCATGTATAATTGCGAAAAGTCACGTGCAATTGTAATTCATGTGCAACTCTCAATACACGAATGAACTTAAATCTCGGTTAGCCAAAAACTAGTAAAAGGGATTATTTTTCATTATGTACAAAAAAAAACTCAGTATTATTCATTCATTCTTCCAATCTCGCGAGGGCTAGCCTGCTTAGCTCATCAGAGGGAGCCTAATATTCCTTGATTCTCAGCAAGATATCAACTACTATATGTCTTTGGCAATTAACCGGGACTGAAAGAAAAGTATAACTAAATTACGCAGTTTCGACGAGTTGTTTTGTGTTGTTTGTCTCATGCATGACATGACGAGCCCACACGCAGCCAGCAGAGCGCGATGCATGCATGCAATGCACACCGACAGCATTGCACACGACCGGCACAGCTAGCTAAGCTACGCGACGCACGCCGTGGCGGCGACGGCGGCGCCGTTGGCCAGGCGCTTGACGAAGCGGCCCTTCATCCGCGGCCGCTTCTCGGCGTTGAGCTTCCGCACCTCGTACCGGATCTTCTTGGAGAAGAGCCGCGTCCGCCGCTTCTCCCGGTACCGCGACACCCGCGCCTCCCGGCCGCCGTCGCCCATCCTCAGCCTCGGCGTGCCCACCTCCTCCCCGCAGTGGCCAAGCACTCCGGCCCCCATCGTCCAACCGCCCGCCTGTAACGAGTAGTAGTCCTGTGGCCAGCAGTCCTCGAGCTTGACGTCTGGCCTCTCGCCGTCGGCGAACGGAGAGCTCTCCCACTTCTCGATGATCGCCTCGTAGTTCAGATTCAGGGAGAGGCTCCTTGGAAGCAACAGCTGGCCGCCGCCGTCGCTGCTCCCCGCGTTCTCGTCCGGCGTCGCCGCCGCCTGAGGCGAGCAGTAGTCGAAGTCGATGTCGAACAGGTCGCCGGACACGTCCGGCTCCTGCTGCTCGAGGCCGCACGCTACTCGCATCGCGTCGGTCTCCAGCTTGACGTTCACGTCCATCGGGTCCATGAGCCCCAATGCCTCCAGGCAGAACGGGTCCTCCTCGCCGCCGTCGTCCATCCCCGGACGGCCGAGCAGGGCCTCCATGTCGGCGGCGAACTCCATGAGCTCGGCGTCCGTCGGGCCGAAGTTGACGAGGCTGCCGACGGGCATGGACTCGACCGGCGTCCCGGCCGGCTTCGTCGGGTTCTCGACGATGGCACCACCGTCGTCCTCGCCGCAGCACGACGTGACGGCCGTCTTCTCTTCGAGATCGAGAGTCGACGGAGACGAGCAGAGCTCCGCGAGGGCGTGGTCGAACACGGGCACGCAGTGGTACAGCAGCTCATCGTCGGTCTCCCCGCCACACTTGTGCTGCTCGGGCGATTCCCCGCCGGAGCCGGAGCCGGACGCCTCCGGCACGACGAGGCGCCGCGACAGGAAGCTCCCGGCGCTCTTGCCCTGCGAGCGCGGGGTCCGCGCCTTGCGCTTGATCCACGCCGGCACGACCTCCTCGCCGCGGCGCCTCTCCCGCGGCGGCGAGGGCGACGCGGGCCGCAGGCGCACCCGCTCGTGCCTCCGCGCCAGCGGGTTGGCTGAGTGCACCGACGCGTCGCACCCCTGGCACAGGAACGCGTCGTCGGCCGCGCAGTACCACCTCGCCCGCCGCCGCAGGCACCCGTCGCACGCCCGCGCCGCCTTGCTCCCCATCACGCCCTCCGCCGCCGCCGCCGAGCTGCTCATCAAAGCGCGCGACTAACACACGCGCACCACCGCGATTTCAGTTCACCGTCGTATATACGTGCGTGCCGTTTCTGTACTGTGTGCTAGACAAAAATATGTTTGCGGCGAAAATATCGCGGGCGTGGGGAGTTTATAGGGGCGGAGGTGGGCCCGGAACGTACGCTTTCTTCCGGTGGGCCCACGCGGGGTGTACTTTGCACTTTTGGGGCGGTCCGTTGGGCTTGTGCACACCCGCAGGCCTTATCTGCGACGTGATTGGCCGCTGCGCAATATTCATCCAAGGAGGAGGCCTGGGATTGGCTGCTGCTGGATTTTTGGTGGGGCCATTTCCGTTTGGCTCCGGCCATTTTCCCTGTCGGTTTGCTGTGGGTAACAAAAAGTTTTTCTTCTATTAGTTCACTACAGCACGATTTTATATTATATAGAAGTTCAAACTCAGAGAATAAGGTTTGTCTTCAGGAATATAAATTGTTGTCTATACTATTAACATGGAGTTGGTGACTCTTGGTCTGTATTTATCATAATTCGCAACCATAGTCATGTAAGTCCTTCTATAGTACCTTTCCAAGATTATGTCTTTCCTAAGAATGAGCGAGAATGTTACATATAGTAATACTGTAGCAATGCATGGACATTTAGCTAGTTAATTACAAACAGGTCTATAATCCATCCTTAATAAAGAAGAGCAAAATATATTATATTTATTTTTGTACAGCCGGACTCTAACTTCATAGATTAATCTATGCTACATAAATTTATTTCTATTGAAGGCTACCGTGTAAAAAGGAAGAAGAAAATAGTGGATGGCCATCTAAAAGAGCACCTCATATACATAAATAAAGTAGCGAACAAGAGTTACTACAAATCTTTCATATATACTCCATCATGGTTTATATTAGTGTTTGGATCTACATGGAAATTCCAAGGCGCACATGGTTATGCACCTTTTTTTTTGGAAGTGGTACATTTTTACCTTGCTATACGTGAACCATATCAATCCAAAATGAATAGTCCACCCAAAGAGCAAGTGAAAAAGAATTGCGCATAGCTTGCGCCGCGTCCTAATATGTGGTCCTAGTAGAAGAAAGGACGTGTCTTAGCTGTGCGTGAACATGCAAGAATACAATAAACGTCCACACCCAAATCCATAGAAAATACGTCCGGGGGGTCCCCTCAAGGGTGATTTGTATCATTTTGGCAAAATTGATCCCCTGGACTTTTGCATTTGATTGGCACCTTGGAATTTAGCAGGGAGGTCAGGAAGCTCGAGGTACACCTACAAAACACTAGGATTCGCGTTGATGTGATGATACCGACATGATATACCAAAATTATACTGGTCTTATCCTGTTAAGATATGCCATATGTAAATGCGCGAACTAGGAAAATACGAACCGATATCTTGCAACATCTTTTCTTCGTAGGGAATCACATGCATCAACTTTTGTAAGCATAGAGTACATTATTTCTTTCTGCAAAAATCCACATATATAACTATAGGTGTGATTAATTCTTATTCGAATGAGAATTAATTCTCAGTCAGGTGACATCATTAAATTTCAGTTGCAAACTTGTAACCCATGTTGCAACTCACACCTTTGGGCTATGGGAGACAAAAAAAAGAGGTGGCGTATTTGTTTTTACGAACTAGCACTGGCACCTCACAAGTCACAACAAGCAACATGTTTGCTGGCCATTAATTGGAAGAAGATTTCACTTTCATGAGGCTCATTATTGATCCGTTGGACATTTGGAGACTAGACTGCTAGACTCGTCGTGCGCAAGTGTGCACCGGCTTCACTCGCCATCCAAACCAACCTTGATCCTAAGATAAGAGTAATTGGAACCGGAGTATAAACCTAAACCAAATTACAAAATATCTTTTTTACGAGGAATACAAGCTCGAGAGCTTTATGCATCAACTACCATGCCTATGTATGTACGGTGGTACCTATTGTGTTTTTCGGAGTCTATATGAATATCTAAGTTGCCAGAGGTGCATGCAGATTGTGTAGATGGTAGGTGCACGTGGGCTTTGCTTTGTTCAGAAAATATCGTTATGCTAGTGTCCAAGATCCAGAAATAACAAAACAAACATCATTTTATAAGGTACATGCGTATTGGGACCTTATGCAGCACCTATGCATACGTACGTGTCCATCATTGGATCAGAAAAAATGAAACGTTTTGCAAAAAATATTTTGGGCATTGTTGTAGGAGACAATATGCAGAAAATCACAACAAATTAGGTGGATGCTACACCAACCAACACTATAGCAAATCATCATTGGAGCTGCTGATTGTAGCATATATGTACATGCACATGGGAATGTGTAATTAATTAAAAGGGTGGTAAATTGTTCAAACCAAAGTAACCCTGGAGTGGAGTATCTTCATATCTTCTCACAGTTCAGACATAGAGACCAGGGATAACCATGCCATGTCAGCGTCTACGTGGCAAAGGGATTTGCACCAGTCGCGTCGATCGTACTGTACTGACGTCCGCTATCAAGCACTTGGCCGCATCTCCAACGGGTCGCTTTTGTTACGCCCCTGACCTAGGAAAAGAGCATAGGCAATCGAACCTCCACGTCACTCCAAACCCAGATGATTGGAGACCAAGTATATATCTCAATTTGCAGTCTTACAAAGGTACAAATGACAATATACTGTGACAACAATATTGATAGCTAGCGTATTCGATGTGTTTTTTTTTCATTGCTTTGACGAAAGCGGTAATCGATGTCCACGTAAAATGATATAGATTTCTGTATTACCAAGTGTTCTAAGTAACGGAAGACAAAACTCTCGCAGTATTTGTATTATGAGATACACACAACCAAACTCAGAAGTTGGTTTTTTTATTCCCGGAACAGAGGTGAAGGCTTTGTCTCATCTAATTAGTTAACAAAAGGATAGTTGTCCGATTTTTGTTTGTGGCCGTATGTATACTAATAAGTTATTAGTACTAATAAGTTTTTAGTACTAATAAGTTATTAGTACTAATATACATAAATAAAGTACTACATTTGGACTAATAAATAAAGTACTAATATACGTTCTAAGTAACGTAAAATGATATAGATTTCTGTATGTATACTAATAAGTTATTAGTACTACATTTGGACCCAAAATATAGTTATAGGATACTATGCATGGCCACAAGTAGTTACGGTTTTGCATGAAGTACTAGTTTGTCTATGTATGTATAGCTAGAGTGCTTGACGCAATTTTACGAAGACTTTTGTTTGTGAAAGCTCAACACAGAGTTTCACTAGAAGGGCATATTCTCCTGTGAAACAGATGAAGGTGCTGGATCCTCCTCCAAAACGGGACCGCCAGGTGAGATTTGGAGGGGACTGAACTTATTAGCCCGGGCATCAACGTCATGCCCATCCCTTGCGGTCCAACGGGAGAAAGATGATCGATGATCCAAGGCATGTCAAGTGCCAATTGCACATCCAGATCTTAATTTGTCCTGCATGACCAACTTACATGCGCGTCACTAACATGTCCTTTTCTTTCTATAAAATTTACCAGGAGAGAGAGGGGGATCCGTCTTGAGCTCAGACCACTTAGATTGAATGAAATACCGCGGCGTCGTCTCCTCCGGCTCGATCAACACGAATCACGAATTTTCCCGGATTGCATGGTCCATAAATCGACTGCGTTCGAATTATTGCAAATTCGTCATAAAGTCCGCATCCTAAATTTTGAATGGTGGTAGCGTACGGACGATGCTAGTATACACGCGCGCGAGCCGTCGCTCGATTTTCGACACGAATACGACAAAAAGGTTGGGAGGAGGAAGAAGGTTGCGCACCGCCGGCCTGACCGTCTGCCTCCGCCACCCACGACCGACGGCACTCCTGTGCCGCGCGCCCCCGACCATCCCTCTAAGTCCCCCCTCCCCACCCCCAACCGAATCTCCTCGTCGTCGGCGAGCACCCCCACTCCCAACCGAAGTCCATCCTCGACGGCCGCCTTCTCTGTCGTGGCTCCGCGCAGCGCTATCAACGTCGTCTTGATCTATACAGTTGGGGAACGAAGAAAGGAGAGGAGGAAGAAGGAGCGGAAGAAGACCGTGAGGGTGCGACTACTCACGCGCTCGTGAAGAATCAATCCTGTTAGCGTACATATACAGTAGCGATGGTTAAATTCCATTCTCAGATTTGCTAGTGTTGCATTGAAATGACCGTTATATCAGCTGAGCAACACAAAACAAGGTTCCTCTCTGGCATAGATAGGGATATCTGTTGGGTCTCGTCTCGTACGTGTTTATCCACTTGGTTCACGTCCTTTTCGACGTGTACCTGTTGTCCATTTGCGTATACCTTTCCTTGTCTTCGTACAAGATACGCTTTCAGAGAGTGAAATACAGGCAGAGCAAAGAGGATTGCATGTCACTCCAAAATGCACGGAGGGACGCGTGTCGACGAATGAGTGGGTAGCCGAGAGTTCATGAATTAGCTTAGCTGGTATAAAAATCACTGTCAGCATCCGGTCTCGTAAGTCAGCAGCTTATATAGACTGTTGGGCCTCCTGTCCCACCCTATTCGGAAATGTAGGGCCTTGGGCAGTAGCTCTGTTGGGCTACGCTCACTGGACTGGGTTCGTCAATTTTATTTTTCGGGACACCTAGTTGTCTAACGGGCCTTGATTCTCAAGCTTGGGTAAGAGCACATCTAGCACACCCCTTATATTCCCCTAAAAAAAAAGCACACCCCTTATATCTCATGGAACGGTAAAATAATTGCCAGTTTACAGTTTTGGGCAAAAAACGAGACCCGATACCGCATCCAACGTCTGCCCTTAAATTTTTTAAGGGTTGCGAAAAAATCACCCCCTAACATTTACAATCACAGGTTGGGAGGCCGACCAGACGGCGCCCTTTATCTCGCGAGGCGCTGGCGAGAGTAAAAATTTCAGGACGTGCCAATGACCGTCCGTCATGGAACTTGTCGGAATCCGGCTGTCTTTCATCAAATTCGCCGGAAGCTGGAGTGACACCGGGCAGGAGCTGCTCGCCAGCCCGAGGGGGGAGCACTATTCGGTGGACCTGGCCGCTGTAGGCAAGGGCGGAGCTAGAGAAATTGGAAACATGGTGCACACATGGTGCCACAACACATAAAAGCTAGTTTCTGAGGGTGCATATGTGGTGAAATTTTTTCATTTTACAAAGGATTTTGGATTTACCCGGGGGCCTGTGCATCCGGCTGGGTTGCCTTGGATCCGTCCCTGGCCGTAGGGATCCCGTCCTTGACAGCTGACGCTACGGGGGCTTCATGCTTGCTCCGGTCTCAACGCAGCGGGGGCTCTGTCCTCGACGCCGGGCGGCTTTGGGTCAAACGCCGTGGGGGGGGGGGGGGGGGGGGGGGGGGGGGGGGGGCATTTTGTCGTCGACGCCGTCGGGGCCTGCCTGCTCTCGGGGATCCCGTCCTCGACGCCTGAACACCCTAGGGGGCTTCGTGCTCCCTCCAGTTAGGCTCCGCCCTGGCTCCATGCACACCGCGGAGGGCTCCGTCCTCGACGTCAGAGGGTCTCCATGCTCGACATAGCCGCGGGGGGCTTCGCCCTCGACGTTGAGTGGCTCTGGGTCGGACAACGCGGGCCTTCGTCCTGGCTCGGGGGGCTGCATCCACATGGGGCTTCGTGCTCGCTCTGGCTGGTCGACGTCGCTGGGGCGTCCACACTCTACGCTGGAGGTTATATCAATTTTGTTTAGAGATTCTGCTCTAAGGGAGCAAATTTGGGACTGAAAAATGCATTTCGGTTGCCTGTATCCGCGTTTTAAAGGTCGCAGATTGAAAGGGTCTATTTGAGATGCTCTAAGGGTTTTCCTAAACCACGATCGAAAACAATCAGTAGAAAAATGTCTAATTTTTAAAAGGTCTGACCGACATGCTCCTAACATGTCAAAGTGTCGTGTTTTTCATTCTCGTACGCTCTCTTCTCACCAAGTGTCAACTTCTTTTTCCACAGTGACCCTGTGGGGTGTCTGCATGTGGACAAGTGGCAGAACTGAAAAGTTTAGGTGTGATTTCTCCTTGGATGCGGATGTTGTTCGTGCATTTATTTTTTCAGTACGAAATATCTTTTGAACCATTTGTCGGAATTACGAGCCGTTTTCGTATTTGAGATCCTCACATCGATATCTTCAAAATTAGATCCTATGTTAATAGATTTTAAATTTTTTTATACTTTCTAAACTAGTTCAAGTGTATTTTGGGTCATAATGTAAGTGTACTCTGTTTTCTGTGTGCTGTGTACCTCTACTCCGGCTTCTGTATACCTATACTCCGCCAGTCTGTGTACTTTTACTTCGACTTCTATGTATCATGTACTCCTCCTTCCCATGTACTTGTACTCCGTATTTTGTGTACTTCGTAATTTGGATTATGTGTACCTTTATTCCGTATTCTTTATACTTTGTACTTTGTTTGTCATGTACTTATTCTGTGTCTTATGTGTACTTTATACTTCGTCTTCTGTGTACTTTATACTCTGTATTCTGTGTACGTTATACTCTGTATTATATGTGTACTTGTACTTGTACTATGTATTATGTGTGTCCCGTTCTCCGTATTTGGTGTGTAACTGTACTCCGTTTCTATTTTCTGCTCTTTTATTTGTACTTTTACATGAAACATGAAATAGAGAAATAAATCCTTTGCGCGGAATGTTCGGTCTTGGTATTTCGCTCTGACGCTCAGGAACTGCATCAACCTCGATACATAGCTGGCTCGGTTGTGGGCCGGTGACCTTTCAAAAGGTCTCCCTTATTTTAGACGTACCTACTGTCGGGTCCCCTCCGGCGCACAACATGCCTCATGCCCATGGGGTCCAAAACCATATGGTATTTGAAATTGACTTCATCTTCTCTGACCACTATTCCTGCAAGGAAAAGTAGGTAAAGATTTACTAAACTGAATAGAATTCTAGTGTTTTCTTCTAACGGTGATCCAATCCAAAGCATTGAAGTCCTCCTCGATGAAGGTCGATGGCACACCACCGGTAACCGCATATCCTCTAGCGTAGATGTGGTGTAACCCTGCAAAACATCAATATTACTATCCGAATCCGTGGCAATCCAAGATAGTGCCGACAATCTCTGACTCTTCCGTTTCTCTAGCCGTTTGAAGCCCCTAGAAGAGGCCATATCCAGCGTCTTGGACGACAATGGAGAGCGGCATAGGTACCGCAAGGATGCATCCAACCAGAACCCCCCGACCCCCAGTAAGTCGCCCTCCATTTTTTTTCTTGGATAAAAAGTATATATTAATATCACGAAGATACCAATTAAATGAGTCACCCTCCATTACTAAAGATATGTTTTTTTTTTAAATCAGGGCTTGTGTGTGTCCTGTTATTTAGCGTGCAGAGAATATCTTATATATGTAGTCAGTCCGCGGAAATTCATCTATGCACCCGAGCTCACATGCACCTGTTTTCTTCGAGCAATTTTAAAAAATAGTAAAACATCTGAAAAAATTAGGTGACACACACATATGAGTTTCCCACACTCGTGCAAAATTTCGGAATGAAATGACAATTTCTGTGCTCTGTACAAAAAAGACAAAATCAGTGTTTTCAAATTCGTGTTTTTAGATCTCATTCTGACAACTGTATTTGTCTTTTTTTGTACAGGGCACATAAATTATCATTTCATTCCGAAATTTTTCACGAGTGTGGTAAACTCATATATGTATGTCACCAATTTTTTTCAGATTTTTTTATAATGTTTTACTATTTTTAAAAATTGCTCGAAAATAAGGGGAGCTGGTGCACCCGGGTGCAGAAACGCCGCCCCCGTCAGTCCGTAGTTTTTTTAATGTTTGTTTGATTTCTACCAGAGGCAATTGAAACAAAAGGGGGAGGGTTCACGAGGATTTAGAGTTTGCCGATCAGGACTGAAGATGCACTTCTCAGGATGTTCGTATGTCTCTTGCGATCTCTCCAGTCTGACTTGATTAAAACAACAGAATATGCCTTACCTGTTTGTCCAGAGTAGAAACTAGCTCGAGAGAAAAAGGCACCAGCTCCAGATATGTTGTGATATGAAACATAATCCAATTGCATAAAACACTTAGTTTCAAAAAAAAGTGCTCAAAACATAATGGTCTTCTTCATTTTATCTCTCATATGAAAACCGAATGTTCTATAGGATCCACGGACTCCTCGTCATGGCGTCAAACTCACTCCCTTTTGAAGAAAGGTCGCTCGTTGCCTGCTAAATGCCAGAGAAGTATCTGGCGGTGGATGGAAAAACAATGTCTCAACCAGCCGACCTAGAATCCAGGGCAGGACGACGATGAATCAACAATGGGAATGCATGGACCAAAATGATGTTAAGACGGTCTATTTCTAAGTCAACTGTTGTTTACTTAACCGTTTCAATGAATTCAAAAAGGGCAACCATGACGTAGTAAAAAGTGCAAATTGATCTTTTCGACCAAGTTGCAAAAAATTTCACTAAACAATAATTGCACATTTCTTACTAAAATGCAGTTGCACTTTTCACCGAGTTACAATTTTATAGAAATAGAAGGTCGCACTTTTTAATTGGCTGTAGCTGCTATTTTTTTATAAATAAATTGAGACTTATTAAAATTTCAGTCGACTAAGAGTTGGCAAAACGACTCATAGTAATCTGACGCGCGGACAATGTAGTTTGCGTTACAAGCGATAGCAAAACAACGATGAAATTAACCAAGATCAAATCAACGGGGACACGAGATTTTAACGTGTAAAACCCTTTCAACATGGAACAGAAAAAAACCACGGGCGCCAGCCAGCAATACTTCACTATTTCGGGTGAGGTTACAAACACGCCAGGATTTACAATGTGTGGCTTATCTCCGGCGGCGGCTTACAAGACGTATTTATAGTAGTCCTGACCTAATCTCTAGGTCGGTAACAATCGGTGTCCAGGACGGTTACAACTCGTACCGTACCGCGGGGGCCCAAGCCTACCGGCGACGGGACTCGCTTCGCTCCGTCGTTAGCCTTCTCACTTATAGAACCGGATTTGGATCACCATAAAATAACACTACACCTTGAGACAAATTTAATCTTGTAGCATCAACAATCCTTCACCCTGAAACATTAAAGAAAACACTTTCGGCACCAACTAGCCTCTTAGGCTAAACAGTTATACCAACTAAGCTCGAGCAAAGCTCAAACTTAGCAATAAGAACTGGATTTGTCATCATATCAGCAGGATTATCATGAGTACTAATCTTGCATACCTTCAACTTACCTTGTGCAACAACACCACACACATAATGGTATTTGACATCAATGTGCTTTGTTCTCTCATGGAACATCTGATCCTTATTAAGGTAGGCACTTTGTCTGTCGCAAAACAGGTCAATACAAGTATCATCTCCACAAAGCTCAGCAAACAGACCTTTCAACCAAATAGATTCTTTGCATGCTTCAGCAATAGCCATATTGAAAGTGCATGGTTGCTCCCATGCATGGTTTTGGTAATTAATGACAATCTCTATGGACTAATACTTGCATTGAGCTATATTTGTAGGTTGTCCATTTGTTTGCTTGTTCTCCATTTGTTGGAGTCAAGGTTAAGGGAAGAAGAAAAGTTTGTGTTGATCAAGGCTTTGTGCGGGTTGATCATCACTCAAGGCCAAGTGAAGATATGCCGAAGAGAGCGTCTCCCATCTTGGTGTATGGGGGAGCATCAAGTGAATCTTCACCGAAGCGCAATCGAGGAAGGTGGTGCGTCTTGAGGAGATGAAGATCGTCTTCATCGACCTCAAGTGGATTTATGCGCAAGGCAAAGGTATGATCTTGATAGGGTTTCTATTTTACCAGTCTCATATTGTTTAGTGAGAGACCGGATTATAGGATAGATAACCGTACTATCAAGAGGGGCTCTCGACCGAATATCGTGATCGTATCGTCATAGGGAGCACACACCTTTGCATCCATGCAATCATCTTTATTGGTTCTTGTTTGTCTCTAATCGTGGTGTGGTCTTGGTGCTTGTCGTGCTCGTCATAACAAAGCCAAGTTCACCGAAAACGGTTTTTCATATGCGTCTTCTTTTGCGGTTTCGGTATTGGAGATTGTGTCGGTTCATCCGTGCGGAAGATTTACCTCTTCCATTTCTTTGCAAAATCTCCATTGCTTGTTTTCCATTTTCAAAGGTTGCTTTTGTTGTCCTCTTTCCAACAAAATTGGTTTTACTTCATTCGGACTTCAATTGCAAAAGTTATAGAATTTCCGGTTTGCGAAAATGAGTTTTTAACTTTCCCCATTTGGTTTTATAATATTTTCTTGGACTATGATGTTTCTCTACATAATCTTGTTGTGCTCGTTGTGACGATTCCAACGAGTCCAAGATTATCAAAAACGGAGTTCGTGGGTGAAAGTTATTGCATTTCCGATTTGCAAATGGGAGCCTTTACCTTTCCCCATTTATTTTTATAATATATTCTTGGACTATGATGTTTCTCTGCATATTCTTGTTGTGCTCATTGTGACGATTCCAACGAGTGCAATATTGTCAAAAACGGAGTTCGTGGGCGAAAGTTATTGCGGTTTTATTCTCGGTGTTTCTTTTTAAAAACAGAAATTTGAAAAGTGAAAAAAGAAAAAAAAAGGCCTTCCGGCCTGGCCGGGCCGAGACTGGCCCAAGGCCGGGTCGTTCGGGTGCCTCCCCGGCCCATCCCCGCGCGCCAGGCTGGGCCGCGGCCGGCTCCAGGCCGGGGCTCTCGGGCACCTGCCCGGCCCACGCGGGTGCCTGGCCGGCCCAAGGCCGGTTGCTAGGCCGGTTCCCCTGTGCTCGCTGATTCCTTCGATTCGCTGGAAAGTTTTCTTCCCGGCCCGGCCGGGGCACAGGCTGGCCCCAGGCCGGGAACTCTGCAGCCATTTTTGTCCTTCTTTTTCCCCTCCAACGGCTCCTTTTTGGAGCCACCTATAAAAGGGGTTTCTTCCCCATTTTTTGTGCAGATCTCATCCCTTGCTCTCTCTCCTCCATTGCCAACATTTTGAGAGCTCGATTCCTCCACCTCCCTCCGATGATTCTTGTCCAAATTTAGGGAAACAAGAGAGGAAATCTAGATCCACTACTCCACCAATCAAAATCTCCTCTAAGTGAGGGGAACTTGTGGGATCTAGATTTTGGAGTTCTTGGTGTTTCTCCTCCGTTCTTCCTCCTAAATCCCTCCATAGCATTAGTTGCTTTGGTTGGATTTTGGGGAGAAGAATTTGACCACTTGGTGTGTTCTTGCCCTTTTGCATTTGTTGCACCGGGGTGTGCTCCCCACGGTGATTCGTGGGATTGAAGGTTGGGAGCTTGTTACTCTTGGGTCATTGGACCCTAGACGGTGGTGCCGTGAAGACTTCGGCTTGTGGAGCTTCGGCACACTTTGGGAGCCCCCAATTGAGTTGTGGGTGTGTGCCCCAAAAGTTGTAAGGGCTCCGGAATCCGCCCCGAAGGATTCCGATAGTGGAAGGTGAACCAAGCCTTTGGGTGCGGTTCATCGGAGAATAGGGTGAGGCCTTTGTGGCATCTTGAGTAGGCCTTTTGTGGCGAGCTCACACCCCTCCAACGAGACGTACTCCCTTAATAAGGAGGAACTCGGGAATAAATCTTCGTCTCCGCGTGCCTCGGTTATTTCTATACCCGAGCTTTTACTTATGCACTTTACATTGTGATAGCTATAGTGCTTGAAGTCTATATCTAGCTATCACCTTGTTGCTTGCCTTGTTTAGCATAAGTTGTTGCTGCACTTTAGGTAAACCTAGAATTTTAGGTTGTTGGCTTGTTAATTTAAACATCTAGTTTTATTCCGCAATTATCAAGCTCCTAAATAGAAAAGTTTTAATCGCCTATTCACCCCCCTCTAGGCGACATCCGGGCATAGCTTGTTCTTTCAATTGGTATCAGAGCCTCGTCTCTCTTGTTTGGCTTTACCGACTAGAGAGTAAAGATGTCGTCTAGGGATTTAGTGCACGATTCCATGTTTATATTCAATGGCACACATTTTTTAATGTTTGGAAAACTCATATGCTTAGTCACTTACGGGTCTTGGACCCCAATATTGAGCGTATCTTAGATATAGGTTTTTCTCCTCCAAAGGATTACGAAAGTACGACTTTAGAGGATGGGAAAAACTTATACCTAGATGCTCTAGCTTCTAATGAGTTTTGCAAATTTATGAGTGTTGTAGTTTTCGAGCCAATCATGCCACTCCGGGATGCTCATGAGCTTTGTACCAAGCTTCAAGAAAAATATGGGGTGTCCAACTCTTTTGAGGATGATTGCTCTCCCTCCACCTCCGGCCGTGACGAGCTCTCGTCTTCATCTACTTCACCAAAATGTGGTAAGCCACAAAGTAATATGATGGTGAGTAGTGATAGGTTTTGCAACTTTGATAGTGAGCTCATTATTGATGATCATTTATCTATATCTTGTTGCAATGCTTCATCTTTGGACCTAAACACACATAGCACTATAAATGATTTACATGCTAGTGTTGATAGTCCTTGCATATCATCAAAAAATTGCTTGGATAAATCTCTTTATGATATGCTTGCTTTATCTCGTGCCAATGATAAAATGCTTGTGTTCCCTCTAACTCTTGCATGAATAATAATGTAGAGGAAACCCAATTAATTGTGGAACAAGATTTGAACTTGAGTAGTTTAAAATTTAATTGTCCTTCTTCATCCATCACTCATTGCCTTATGGCTAAATCTTCTAGTAGTGATGATAATAATAATGATAATGATAATAATGATGAAGAAGATGACATGGAAAAATTAATGCCCTTCTTCAAAATAAAGGTCTTATGATTATTAAATCCCTTCCTAGCAATAAAAGTGCCCAAGCTAACCTCTTTGAAATCATGAGCACTCTTATTGAGCGTGGGGAAACTATTGAGGCTTTGGAAGCAAGCCTTGAAGAAAAGGGTAAGATTGAAAGAGATGATGCTATGGAGAAAGCATCGTTAGAAGATGTTCTTGAGGAAGAGCAAGAGACTCGTGCTTCTCTAGAGAAGAAACTAGAATCTATCGAGTAGTCTCATAATGAATGATTGCTAAAATCATTAAAGAACATGATCATGCTCATGCAAATATAAAGTGTTTAAAATGGAAAATTCTAGATTAAATAATGAGCTTGATAAGATTTCTTCTTCTATTCCTAAAGTTAATGATGTTTGTGCTACTAATTCCATTTCTTGTGAAGCATCTACTTTGAAGGAGAATGTTGAACTAAGGGCTCAACTTGAGTTGCTAACTAGCAAGTATGAGAAGTTGGAAGCAATTCATGAAAATCTATCTAGCTCTAATGATAATCTTCTAGCATCCTATGGGAAGTTGGAAGAAAATCATGAAAAGCTATCTAGCTCTAATGATGAACTTCTAGCATCCTATACTTGTCTTAAGTTAGCTTATGAGGCCATCACTTCAAAGGTAACATCTAGTGAGCCTCATGTGGATAATAGCACAACTTCAACTAAAAATGCTAAAATGCCATGTGCTAATCCTAGTAGTTCATCCACTAAAATGTTGGTACATCTTGTAATGAATTACTTGCTTTACCTTGCTACTCTAACATTGATGCATCTACCTCCTCTAGTACTTGTGGTGTCACTAACCATGTAGAGAAAAGAGGAGAGCTCAAGGCCCAAGCCACTTCTATGAAGAAAGGCTTGGAAAAGCGTCATGAAGGGAGCGTGCACTTGACAACATGTTGAGTGTGCAACAATCCCCCCAATGACAAGAGTGGACTTGGATTCCACTCCAACAAAAAGAACAAGTCCAAGGTTGAGAAGAAGAATAAGGGCCAAGTTCACTTGCTTCAAGTGCAAGGTTGAAGGGCACCACGTTCGGGATTGCCTAATGAAGAAGAAGTCTCTTAGTGAGAAGCAACTAGGGAAGCGGCCTCTTGTTCAATCTCGTGCTCAATCACGAGTTGAACAAAGGCCACCTCCCAAGAGGACTCAAGCCAATGCTCCTCAAGTTGAGGAGCCCATTAAGAAGAAGAAGAGTCGGTGTTGCTACCTTTGCCGCGGCAAAGGTCATCTTGCTTCTTCATGCACTAACGGTACCTCATCCAACCCTATCAAAATTGATGATGATTATTCTCTTGGGAAGGATAGAAGTGGCAATGTGTTTGCCAAGTATGTGGGAGCTCAAAGTGGTGTCAAGAAAAGCACCATTTGGGTTCCCAAACCTATTGTCACTAACCTCTTAGGACCCAACTTGGTTGGGGACCAACAAGCTCAAACTTGATCAATAGGTGTTTGTGGAGGACATTGGTGACTTGGCTATTTTTGAAGAATTAAGGGATCTTCATGGTTTTATTTCTCAAGCCAAGTCAATTGGAGGATCACATATCTATCTCATATCCAATGCTTCCTCCTTGCGGTAACATGTATTTAATTCATATACACATTGAAAGTTGCTTGCTCCCTTGCATGTGTTAGTTTTGTTCCTAGCATGTGCTTGTATGTGATATGCTACTTTCCTACTTGTCTTGTTATTCAAGGTTATGTATGATAGTTGTATATCATGTATGTGTAATTTGTGTGTTGAGCTTTATTGAATCTTGTGTGGATTTCATTTGGCTCTTTGAGATATTAATGGACTATCCCATTTTGGGGGAGTGATGTGCTTTGTGCACCTCACAAACCTAAAAATGTGTGTACATGAAGCACACCACCTAGTATTGATATTTCAATATTATCCAGTTACTATGTGGTATGTCATTTTCATGAGAAATTCAAATTCTACAATATCCATTAATGTCTCTAGTTGGTTTTATTTCCCTCTTGTTTAAATAAAATGAATTATCACATTATGGGGGAGTAATAAACTATGTGCATATTACAATCCCACAAAATGTGAACATTTGAGGTTTGCCACTTAGATTTGATATTGTAAATTATCTAATTCCCATGTGGCATGTTGGCTCAAGCAAGTTCCACTTTTCTTGTGGTTTTTGGCTCTTGTTTGCGTGAGTTATCTTGGGGTGGTTTTTCTCTAATATCCATTTCCATATATTAGTTGAGAAACCATTTGTTTCATTTTATTCTAACCATGGCTTTGCCGGTTGGTTTGAATAATTGAAACTACCAACAAACCTTATTCAATATGGTGTTTTAATTCTTATCTTTTGCCATATGCTAATTTGTTGTGAAGTTGGTCTTGAACATCATTCCTTTATTCAATATGCTTACTGACTTCCATGAAAATATTTATGATCATTTCCATCTACCTCTATCATTGATTGCTGCACAAGAATGTGAGGAACTCTCAGAAGCTATTGATTTATATATTGAGTCTAATAATGAAGATGAAGACCATTGGGAATTTGACCGGAAAGGGGGATACTCATGTAAAAAGGTATACTCAAAACTATCCCCTGCAATAAAGGCTCCTGCACCTTTCAGTTGGATTTGGGAATCTAGAGTACTTCCAAAACAAAGGTTCTTTTTCTGTCTGCTCCTGCTAGACAGGCTAAACACAAGAGATCTATTAACAAGGAAGAACTTTTACATTGAGTCAAAGGAATGTGTACTATGTCAGGACTGCCCAAATGAAACAATGGAGCATCTGTTCTTCTCATGTGACTTCACCCAGGGTTTCTGGTGGAAGCTCAACATGGAATGGAATAATGATCTTAACATCATAAACCTACTGATTGACGGAAGCAGAAGATTTAGTGCCAACTGCTACAAAGAGGTGATTATAACTGGGTGCTGGAGCATTTGGAACCACAGGAATAAAATCATCTTTGATAACCAAGAGTTAGATACCATCGAGTGTTTTAGATTTTTCAAAGAATCCTTTGCTCTTGTTATGCATAGAGCTAAGCCAAGCCTCAAGGAAGGCATGCAGCAATGGATTGATTCATTGTAATTTTCTTTTTTATGAACTTTCCCATTGTAAATATGTTAACCCCTAATTTATAATGAAAATGACACAGTAGGGGCCTTCCCTACTGTTTTTGTGTCAAAAAAAAAATCATTCCTTTATACCATCGAGAAATATCTCTATATACTCCTTGTCCATGACAAGTGATACTAGTAATTGTGGTGGATTTTGTAGACCATCTTCACATTGGCTCTTGCGTTGATTTGCTTTATCTTTTGCCTTCCTTGCCTTTTGAATAGATCCTATTTTTCAATTGGTAGTGTTTAATGTTGTAAATAAATATGGAGAGTAACGATCCCTTGTGCATGCATTTTGTATTCAAATGCAAATATCAAAGATAATGCATGAATATTGGGGGAGCATTCCTTTTTATTTAGAACACTAACCTATCTATCAATTTTTGATCCTTTCAATTGGCATTTGATTCTTTATCTTGTGTTGGTACCTTCAATTGGTATTAATTGGAATTTAATATCTCCTCCATAGATATTTGTTCCAATTGATATTTATTGTGGGAGTCTTGATACCTTTTTGCTTTATTTTATTTTACTTGATTTCGGTCAAGTATCATCCTCTTCTTGGTATCTTTTCTCCTAGTTGATATTTTTTGTTTTAATTGGTATCTTATTTTCAATTGGGGTCTTATCGATCATTTGTTGTGTTGATTTGATTCCGTTTGATATCACACTTCATGTGTGGATGTGTTTTGGAATAAATCATATGTTGATTTGTTTTTTTTCTCAATCATGTGTTGATTTGGATTTTGATATAATTTGGACAACCTTTTTGTGTCACACCTTGGTGTGCTCTCTTCTTGGTTGACTTGGTGTTTTTGTCCGAATTGTATCTTGTTTGGTTCTTGTAAGTCTATGTATGCATATTTACTAATATATATTTTATATGGCATGCTAGCCTTTCTTGATCCAATATATAGGGGATACTCCACCGAATCCTAAATCGGCTAAGATGTGCATGAAATTTAATTTCATATCTATATGCACATATTTATGTGGAGTGCTTCCTATATATTGTAGTTTATCTAACTACGATGGGACCCAATGAGTTTGGGAACCATTTTGTACTCTAATTGTGTTTTAGGTACAATGGAGATGCATTGGATGTTTGGCTCATTCATAAGGAAGGTGTTCTCACCATGTGATTGTCGGAGTCAAGCTTTGATGACAAACCAACTCTCATCATCTTCATCGTCAATGCATCTCGGTAACAAGTATCCATCTCATGCATACCTTTCTAGTTTTCAACCTTGTGTAGGTTGCCTCTTAGCATGAAATCTCTTATATGCAATTGTTGTGGTTTTGGCCTTTTCCTTCACTTAATATATCTTTGTGATATGTGTGTTGAATTTGCAAAAACCTTTTCTTCAATTGATATTATTTCCTTGTGATACTTGTTGCCTAACTCTTGTTCCCTTAGTGATATGTGTGATGCATTTGATATATTTTAAGTTCATTTATATACAATGAGATAAATTTGAGCTATGTGCTATGCTTTTAAGCAACAATCTCATTTGTATATTTATGACTTCCTTTTGGATACCTTGTTCTCCTTTTCCCGAACCATTTCGTATGTATATGTTTCTTTGCGGATGTATATCTTCAATGGTTTGTCTAATTAGAAACCTATACATATGAGAGAGGTCATCTTTTAGTTGGTATCCAAATTCTTTTGAGCTACCTTGTTTTCTTCTATAATTCTTTGGCGGCTCCAAATTTGTCTCATAAGTGCTTGTCTTATTGTTTATTGGTATCTTTGCACACTCATGTATTTCTTGAAGATCGTTGACTTCATGCCTACCATGGTGAGCATGTTGAATTTTATTGGCTAAATGACCTCACTAGCTTTTGGCATTTTCAATTGGTTTTAGTTTCCAATTGGTATCCCTAGGCTTGTGAACATATTTCTCTAAAAGATCTTTTTATCTCGGTTGGGCCTATTTTATGATGAATTTTTGAAAATTGGTATCTTCTTATGGCTCAACCACATCTTTAGTGCAAGTGCTATGATTTGCTTTTGCATTATGCACTCTTGCACTTGTTGCGTGTTCTAGATAATTTTGGGGAGCGAGGATGCCATTTTTGTGCACTCCTCAATTGTGCATGAAAATTGGGGAGCTTCTCCGTTTTTATTTAGAACTCTCACTTTGGATCTTTTTGATTGCTTTTCTCCTTTGTGGAGATGTTTAAAATGGTTTCATCCTTTTTGCAATCTTTTGATCCTCAATATAGTTTGATTTACTCTAATTTTTCGTTAAAAAGGGATTATCATCACCTTTATGGAGGAACTCAGATTATATTGGCTCTCTAAATTTTTCTTCCCATTTCGGCAATCGATGTCAATGAGAGAGAAGTTTAGAGGGTTTAAGGGAATTTGGGTCTTATGCTTTTGTTGCATTTGCCTTTAATGCGCTTTGCATCCTTGCTTATTTGTCATGCAAGGTTGCTTTATTCATTATATAAACCCTCTTATAAGGGATTGTCATCAATTACCAAAATGGGGGAGATTGAAAGTGCATGGTTGCCCCCATGCATGGTTTTGGTAATTAATGACAATCTCTATGGACTAATACTTGCATTGAGCTATATTTGTAGGTTGTCCATTTGTTTGCTTGTTCTCCATTTGTTGGAGTCATGGTTAAGGGAAGAAGAAAAGTTTGTCTTGATCAAGGCTTTGCGCGGGTTGATCATCACTCAAGGCCAAGTGAAGATATGCTGAAGAGAGCGTCTCCCATCTTGGTGTATGGGGGAGCATGAAGTGAATCTTCACCGAAGCGCAATCGAGGAAGGTGGTGCGTCTTGAGGAGATGAAGATCGTCTTCATCGACCTCAAGTGGATTTATGCGCAAGGCAAAGGTATGATCTTGATAGGGTTTCTATTTTATCGGTCTCATATTGTTTAGTGAGAGACCGGATTATAGGATAGATAACCGTACTATCAAGAGGGGCTCTCGACCAAATATCGTGATCATATCGTCATAGGGAGCACAAACCTTTGCATCCATGCAATCATCTTTATTGGTTCTTATTTGTCTCTAATCGTGGTGTGGTCTTGGTGCTTGTCGTGCTCGTCATAACAAAGCCAAGTTCACCGAAAACGGTTTTTAATATGCGTCTTCTTTTGCGGTTTCGGTATTGGAGATTTTGTCGGTTCATCCGTGCGGAAGATTTACCTCTTCCATTTCTTTGCAAAATCTCCATTGCTTGTTTGCCATTTTCAAAGCTTGCTTTTGTTGTCCTCTTTCCAACAAAATTGGTTTTACTTCATTCGGACTTCAATTGCAAAAGTTATAGAATTTCTGGTTTGCGAAAATGAGTTTTTAACTTCCCCATTTGGTTTTATAATATTTTCTTGGACTATGATGTTTCTCTACATAATCTTGCTGTGCTCGTTGTGACGATTCCAACAAGTCCAAGATTATCAAAAACGGAGTTCGTGGGTGAAAGTTATTGCATTTTCGATTTACAAATGGGAGCCTTTACGTTTCCCCATTTATTTTTAGAATATATTCTTGGACTATAATGTTTCTCTGCATATACTTGTTGTGCTCGTTGTGACGATTCCAACGAGTCCAAGATTGTCAAAAACAGAGTTCGTGGGCAAAAGTTATTGCGGTTTTATTCTCGGTGTTTCTTTTTAAAAACAGAAATTTGAAAAGTGAAAAAGAAAAAAAAAGGCCTTCCGACCTGGCCGGTCCGAGACCGGCCCAAGGCCGGGTCGTTCGGGTGCCTCCCCGGCCCATCCCCGCGCGCCAGGCTGGGCTGCGGCCGGCTCCAGGCCGGGGCTCTCGGGCACCTGCCCGGCCCACGCGGGTGCCTGGCCGGCCCAAGGCCGGTTGCTAGGCCGGTTCCCCCGTGCTCGCTAATTCCTTCGATTCGCTGGAAAGTTTTCTTCCCAGCCCGGCCGGGGCACAGGCCGGCCCCAGGCCGGGAACTCTGCAGCCATTTTTGTCCCTCTTTTTCCCCTCCAACGGCTCCTTTTTGGAGCCACCTATAAAAGGGGTTTCTTCCCCATTTTTTGTGAAGATCTCATCCCTTGCTCTCTCTCCTCCATTGTCAACATTTTGAGAGCTCGATTCCTCCACTTCCCTCCGATGATTCTTGTCCAAATTTAGGGAAACAAGAGAGGAGATCTAGATCCACTACTCCACCAATCAAAATCTCCTCTAAGTGAGGGGAACTTGTGGGATCTAGATTTTGGAGTTCTTGGTGTTTCTCCTCCGTTCTTCCTACTAAATCCCTCCGTAGCATTAGTTGCTTCGGTTGGATTTTGGGGAGAAGAATTTGACCACTTGGTGTGTTCTTGCCCTTTTGCATTTGTTGCATCGGGTGTGCTCCCCACGGTGATTCGTGGGATTGAAGGTTGGCAGCTTGTTACTTTTGGGTCATTGGACCCTAGACGGTGGTGCCGTGAAGACTTCGGCTTGTGGAGCTTCGGCACGCTTTGGGAGCCCCCAATTGAGTTGTGGGTGTGTGCCCCAAAAGTTGTAAGGGCTCCGCAATCCGCCCCGAAGGATTCCGATAGTGGAAGGTGAACCAAGCCTTTGGGTGCGGTTCATCAGAGAATAGGGTGAGGCCTTTGTGGCATCTTGAGTAGGCCTTTTGTGGCAAGCTCATACCCCTCCAACGAGACGTACTCCATTAACAAGGAGGAACTTGGAAATAAATCTTCGTCTTCGCGTGCCTCGGTTATTTCTATACCCGAGCTTTTACTTATGCACTTTACATTGTGATAGCCATAGTGCTTGAAGTCTATATCTAGCTATCACCTTGTTGCTTGCCTTGTTTAGCATAAGTTCTTGGTGCACTTTAGGTAAACCTAGAATTTTAGGTTGTTGGCTTGTTAATTTAAACATCTAGTTTTATTCCGTAATTATCAAGCCCCTAAATAGAAAAAGTTTTAATCGCCTATTCACCCCCCCTCTAGGCGACATCCGGGCATAGCTTGTTCTTTCACATGTACTCAGCATCAGTAGTAGATTGTGCAACAACACCCTGCAAGGTAGCCTTCTAGATAACAACACATCCACCAACAGTAACACACATAACCTGTGAGAGACCTCCTCTTATACAAGTCGGCACCAAAATCTGAATCCACATAGCCTGTGAGTCCCTCACCAGTCTTGCCAAACTTTAAGCAAGCGTTGGATGTGCCGCGAAGGTACCTGAAAATCCACTGAACAACTTTCCAATGTTCTTTACCAGGATTAGCTATGTATCGACAGACCAATCTCATAGCATAAGACAAATCAGGTCGAGAACACACCATGGCATACATTAAGGAACCAACAACACTAGAATATGGAACTCGAGACATGTACTCAATATCTTCATCAGAATTAGGACATTGCAATGCTGACAACTTAAAGTGAGGAGCAATAGGCGTACTAACAGACTTTGCATTATGCATGTTAAAACGATGAAGAACTTTCTTAATGTAATTCTCCTGACTAAGAAATAGCAATCTAGATTTTCTGTCTCTTGAAATTTCCATACCTAGAATTTTCTTAGCAGGACCAAGATCCTTCATCTCAAACTCACTACTCAACTGTTTTTTCAACGTAGTGATTTTTTTCATGCTCTTGGCAGCAATCAACATATAGCAAAAAATATATAGGCGATTCATCAACAAATTTAATGTACATACAGCTATCATATTCAGACCTTTTAAAGTCATGTGACATCATAAAAGAATCAAACCTTTTATACCACTGTCGAGGAGATTGTTTCAAACCGTAAAGAGACTTCTTTAGGTTGCACACAAAATCCTCCTTACCAGGCATTATGAACCCTTTTGGTTGGTCCATGTATATCTCCTCCTCAAGTTCTCCATGCAAAAACCCAGTCTTCACATCTAACTGCTCAAGCTCAAGATCATGCATAGCAACAATACTGAAGAATGTACGAATAGAACTATGCTTGACAACCGGAGAGAACACATCATTATAATCCACACCGGGAATTTGGCTGAAAAACTTTTAGCTACTAACATTGCCTTAAACCTTGGAGGCTCATTAGGTGACAAACCTTCCTTTATCTTAAAGATCCACTTGCAGCGGACGACCTTCTTTTGTTTAGGCAAGCGCATAACATCCCATGTGCCATTCTTCTCAAGTGATTGCATCTCCTCGTGCATTGCACCAATCCATTTGTCACGATCAACCGAAGCAATAGCTTCAGTGTATGTAGCTGGTTCAGCCTCATGCTCAACCTGTTTAGCACAACTTAGAGCAAAATAAACAACATCACATTCTTCAATTAATCGGTTAGGGGGGACAATGTTTCTCCTTGGACGATCAGCAGTTGACGGTTGCTGCAAAACAGGAGGTGAGGTTTGCACAATCTCCTCATCAATAGTTTCTGTTACCTCCTCATCCAGGTGCTCCACCTGCTCCACCTGCAAACGAACCTATGGTTCATCCTTATCAGAAGAATCTGACACAACATTAGTAGTCAAACTGTCTTGATACATAACAGATTCATTAAACACAACATTCCGGCTGAAGAAAGTCTTTTTGGTTTCTGGATTCCACAATTTATATCCTTTCACTCCGGAACCGTAATCAAGAAATAAGCACTTAACAACTCTAGGCTCTAACTTTCAATTATCAACATGAGCATAGGCAGTGCAACCAAAAACTTTCAATTGTGAATAATCAGCCGGCTCACCAGACCATACCTCAATCGGAGTTTTCTTGTCAAGGGGGATGGACGGTGACCTATTGATCAAGTAGCAGGCGGTGTTTGCAGCCTCAGCCCAAAAATGCCTGTTCATACGGGCGTTGGACAACATGCGGCGAGCTTTGGAGATGATGGTCCTGTTCATCCGCTCCGCTACACCATTCTGCTGAGGCGTGTAGGAGATGGTGTGATGCCTGACAATGCCTACCTGTGCACAATAATCATAAAAAACATGCGAACAAAATTCGCCACCATTGTCAGTACGAAGCAACTTCACCTTCCTCTCAGTTTGCCTTTCAATCATAACTTTTCACTCTTTAAAAGCAGCAAAAGTATCATCTTTAGTTTTCAAGAAATAAGGCCAAACTCTTCTAGAGTAATCATCAATGATAGTAAGCATATAACGAGCACCACCATAAGAGGGCTTACGTGAAGGCCCCCACAAATCAGCATGTACATAATCTAATGTACCTTTAGTGGTGTGAACGGAAGCATTGAATTTAACTCTCTTATGCTTACCAAACACGCAGTGTTCACAGAACGACAACTTACTCATATTGCAGTCCTTCAGAAGTTCTCTCTTGAGCAATTCCGCCATACCAAGTTCACTCATGTATCCAAGTCGCTTATGCCAAAGGTTAGTTGTACTTGGATCATCATTAGTAATAATGGCAGCAGTACCAGACAAAGTGCTACCTCTAAGAATATATAACTTGGCAGAATTCATATCACAAACCATAACAATAAGAGAACCTTTCGATACCTTCAGGCGTTTATTCCCTCCGGCATACTTGTACCCATCACAGTCAAAGGGTACTCAGCGAGATCAAGTTTCTCGCCATGGATGGTATGTGTTTTACTCCCATCAGTGTGCGTGTCATCCCATCATGGGTCTTGATTTGAACAGATCCAACGCCAACAATGTGATATTTGTTGTCGTTCCCTACACGCACGAAATCTCCAGTCTGCACAACCTCATAAGAACTGAGCCCAATCTTTGTTACAACAAATATGAAACGAACAAGCAGTATCAAGAATCCACTCATCATCATGGGTAACACATGTAGCAAAAACAGCTAAGCATTCACCATCAGAACTATTTTCTCCAGCAACAACAGCAACCTTACCATTACCATTACCGTCAGATTTATTCTTCGGTTGGTAAGTACCATTCCTTTTCCCCTTGTTCTGCACCTTCCAGCAATCATCAATAGTGTGATTAGTTTTCTTACAATACCTACAGAACTTGTCTCGTCCTTTGGACTTTGAATGGCCTCTGTTCTTGTCTCTGTTGTAGGTAGCGAACATAACAACAGAAGAGCTAAATCTTCATCATCATATTTTACCTCCATCGACACTAGGTCGGCCACGATCTCCTTGAAGATCGACAAGTGGTTCATCACAGAACCACCTTCTTGCATCTTGTGCGAGAACAACTTCATCTTCACGTGCATCTTGCTGGTTAGATCCTTGGACATGCAGATCGATTCCAGCTTAAGCCCCAACGCTGCCGCGGATTTCTCCTGCAACACCTCTTGCAAGATATCATTAGATAGATGAAGTTGAATTAATGACAAAGCCTTACGATACTTGCGCTTTTCCTCAGGATACCACTCCTTCGCGTCCTTCTTTCTGAACGCATCCAGCGCCTCATCAAGATCCGAAGCCTGCGATAGAATCGCAAAACGCATCTTGACTTGCCACAGAGAAAATCTCGTCTTGTAGTCCAACAACGGTAGATTTCATCGATGCCATCGCAGAACCCTAATCTGAAACAAGGCTCTGATACCACTTGTTACAAGCGATAGCAAAACAACGATGAAATTAAGCAAGATCAAACCAACGGGGACACGAGATTTTAACGTGGAAAAAACCCTTCCAACAAGGAAGAGAAAAAAACCACGGGCGCCAGCCAACAATACTTCACAATTTCGGGTGAGGTTACAAACACGCCAGGATTTACAATGTGTGGCTTATCTCCGGCGGCGGCTTACAAGACGTATTTATAGTAGTCCTGACCTAATCTCTAGGTCGGTAACAATTGGTGTCCAGGACGGTTGCAACTTGTACCGTACCACGGGGGCCCAAGCCTACCGGCGACGGGCCTCGCTTCGCTCCGTCGTTAGCCTTCTTACTTATAGAACCGGATTTGGATCACCATAAAATAACAGTTTGTAGTGTGCACGTAATTGAAAACGAGTGACTTTTTCTTTAAAATGCACACTGTAACCAGCCAACAAACTAACGACTATAATGTTGTTTCTTAGGAGTGAGCAATTAATCTCCAGTACAACATAAGCAGCTCAAGAAAAACAGTGCAGCGTGGATAAATTGTGTACTATAGCCCATTATCACGTGATCCTTCTGGTTCAACCATGAGATCAAATTAGGAAACCTTAGCTATACTCTAATAAAGTTTATGTCCAGGAGCTGTGGGAAGCAAAGGACATGAGCATTTATCCAACAGTTTCAGCCTTTCCGCCGTCGTTTTCGAACTAGGGATAAGCAGACCGCACGTCTAGCTTGTCTAATACATGCACACAAACATGAACGACTAGCAACAAGTACACTGAAAGGAGTAAATCTCATGGAGTCTAACTTAGTGCAAGCAGTGGGTGCTCTTCTCATGGTGTTGCTGATCTCGCGGCAATGCGGCAAGGCGCTATGGTACCTCGTGTGGAGGCCGTATGCCGTCGCCCGGTTGTTCAGGCGACAAGGGATCCAGGGGCCACCGTACAAACTCATCGTTGGGTCCTTGCCGGAGTGTAGGCGACTACTGATTTCCAACAGAAAACATGCTCTCGATGCCGGCTGCCACAAGTACTCCTCCCTCGTACATCCCTTCTTCCAGAAATGGGCCTCCAACTATGGTGAGTGAATGTCTATTACATACTAATAGCAATGTAAGGGTGTTTAACAGAGCCACCACGATGGCGGCTCAGGTGGGTTGTAATCGCATTGAAATAAATTCTGACTGCACGGATGTGATCAGTGTGATGACCAATGGTGGGAACTCTCTCGGACCAGCTGCTGCCATTTACGAGGAATGCACATTTCTTTGTCGTAATTTTACAGAAGTTATATTCCTGTACTGCCCTAGGGAAGCCAATATGGCTGCACATGTTTTAGCTAGCCATGCGGAGGGGCCTCTGTCGACTGTTTGGCATGAGGAACCTCCTGATTTTCTTATCGGTGTAATCGCGGATGATGTAACTTTGTTACCCAATGAATAAAATACGTCGTGATGGCTTTCCCTAAAAAAAAAACAGAGCCACCACGAGTTGATCCACATCACCAGAATTATTTTAGTTGTTGGATCTAATATTAGTGGCTAGGACTATAAACCACAACTGTAAAATTTATGTAACAATAGGAAATTTTATGGTGGCAAGACAAACCTATAAGATGCTTTAAAATTAAATTCATTTGGATGTAGTGTATACCAATAATAATAAAATATAACATGTAAACATTGAATTAACCTCAAAGGTTCTGAACGATTATGCGAGAAGTTGAATGCAAAATCCACGACCCTAAGAATGGTCGGTGTGTGGTTGCCAAGGACACAACTCAGAAGACATGCTACCATTGTCGAATTCGTTAAATTGGCGGGAAAATAAAATACGAGACATGGGAAACCACTTGCTTTGAGGATTACTACGCGATATACATTGATACTTATGAGAACATAGGTACTTAGAAAGAGCCAATATCTTTTATTGCAAACTACACAATCCCAACCAAGAGGGCAGAGTAACACACTAATTAACCTAAGATACATAACTACACTCGGGAGATTGATTGGTGAGATCCCTCACCTCTTAGAGCCTTATAAGTTATTGAAGGATAAAGGAACCGGACGAAGATTGAAATGGGTTATTTTCAATAAAAGTTGAATATCTATGTAAGAACAAGTGGAACCTTAAACTTACCTTATAAAGATGAAGGATGGATATATCTCTATAAGTTGACGACACCGTCATCCATAACATGTTGGTACAATAGGAGCACAGTAAAATATAGATATCAAGTAAAAATTATGCATAGAGCTGATCGATTGGTGGTCGGTTATAAGACATGTGCTTGCCATGGAAGTATCAATACCAATAACTTGGGTTACTGTTAGGAGAACTCACCAATACTATTTGCTTTTTTGTATCCAGTGATATGCGGACATTTTTAATCATAATGGTTTCAGCGTCATTGCAACATTTTATTTTTTGGAATTAATGTATAGCTTTACTCTAGAGGATTATAATTCTTACAAGGTATTTCTCTCGCATTCAAGTGGAAACAAAAAGTTCTTTGAGTATAACCTTTTGGAAAAATATATATGTCTAGTGACTTCCTATGGGTTTCCTAACTAAACCTCTTTACGACATTTTCTACATTTTTTAGAGGAAGTTTATATCGTTTCTTATCTTTCAAATTTAATTGGTCATGTCATTGCAATTCACAATCACGTAGAAACATCGTCGGATGATTAATATGCCATGCCAGCATAGCCATATTAAATTATACTGCAAACACAAGTTAACGAGAGCGCAAAATTGCTAAATCGAAGAGTGGGATTAGGGGGGAGAGAGTTAAAAAATAATTAATCAAATTCTTCTTCCATCTAAAAACAACTGGGATTCTAGACTTATCTAACCATGTTTATTGATGCCTAAGTATATTATCGAAACATGAGAAAAAGTAAGATAATGGAGTTATGTAATTTTTGACCTCATTTTACATTAATTTCAGTAACGTATTTAGATACTAAAAATTCGAAGTTGTATATTCTAAGATGTCAAATATTCTCTAACAATGTAAGAATCTCATGTAATTTCGGAGCAAATAAAAAACAAGAGTTAGAAATATCAAGTAAAAGTAAAGTTCTTACTTTTAGTCGATCTAGCTATTAATGAGGATATTTTGTACTATATTTTATTTCCTATTCCATCAGAGTGGTCTAAACATCGTATGATCATTGCTCAAGTAGCCCCTAATTATTGTGCAGTACTATTATTAACCCGACACACCAATCTAACATCACATAAAAACTACCAACTAGATCTATTAATAGTATAGATTAACATCATGTAAACATGACACATATGGCCATTAATGTATTGGAAAAATGAACTAATAGTCGTTCATCAATGTGTGACAACCTCAAAATCAGGGACTTCTTGATCTTCAAGATGCTCAAGTCAACTGCGTACAAAGTGCAGCACAGATGGCTCCGAGATTGGGAAGAAGTGTGATGCACATCTCTTCAACCTGCTTCTGGAGAGGTCATGAACTTTGCGATTTTAGTTTGTCTCAAACTTGCTGTCTTTGAGTGTTAGTCTGTAGTGTGGTTGTCTATGATTGTTATCGCTATAAGCTTTGCCTGTTTTATTCTCACTGTTATCGCTATGACTGTCATGACTGCTGTACTTATATGCCGGTAAGCTCACCACTCGAAGAAGTTGTGACAGTACAAGGCTACACGCACATGACCAAACATCCTGCTTTGCATCTGAGTTTAACATACATCCGACCAAACAACGCGTGCTTGAAAATTTGCACCCTGTGAAACGGACCTGGCCAGAACATTGTTAGCAACCGAACGGGCTGCATAACATGGCTCAGGCACATTTTTACAGGGAAGAGCCGCCGGAGCCACGGATGCAAAAAAAAAAAAGACTAAAAATTATCCGAGCAACCAAACATGTATCTGCCGTCGCAGCCGACCAACCATGTAAGGCACACTTCTTTTCGGCTTCTGTGAGGGCTTCTCCGATAAGCTCCCCTCCCTCAGCTTCTCCCAGAAGTCCGACTCAGAAATTCGTTTAGACTTCTAAATAAATTTGTGAGTTGGGCTTCTGAGAGAAACTGGGAGAGGGGAGCTTCTCAGAGAAACCCTCTTAGAAGCTAAAAAGAAGTGTGCCTAATTGGTGTGCCGGCTACTCCTCATGTGACGACTTGCCAAAACTCCTCAGAGCGACCACTTGTACTGTCCGGCTGAGAGAGATCCACATTCCATGCGCCACAGCGAATTACGATCACTGCCAAACAGCCTCTTCTCACTTCTGCTAGTACTGTTCGAGGCACATGCCTACGCTGCTGCTGCGACGATCGAAGCATGAAATTGAAGTCGATCTTGAAGAGCATTCAAGCGCGGCATGTGTGGTGTCGCTCATGGCGCGCTCCACCGCGGCCTGCGCGCGTCCTCGTACACCCACACCGGCCGGCCGTACGTCCTTTTTCTTCAATTCAATGGTTGATCTCATATCGTGCCTAGCGTCTCATGCTTGTGTATAGAAGGGGGGAGCAACGTACGGGAGCACTGAAAGCCGGACTCGTTTTGTCAAGATGCGTCAGTGTAGCTACTAAACACCGAGACAGTACAAAAAAAAAAAGTAAATAGAGTACGCAACAAAGGGATTTAGACACACTAGCTACCTATAGTGGAACTAACATCTTTACTATTAAATGGAAGTTGGTGATGGTTGGTCACCTCTAAAACACTCAACAACCATCATTTGGCGTATCAGGCCGGCTGATCACCCCACCGCACAACATTACACTCTTCGATATTTGGAGAATTTCATAATATTACGCCAGATTGCCACTGTTAACTGACCCGAAGCGGTACGCAGGCCTATCTCTCTCCTGCCTTCGACCCGTCTTCTCTCTCACCAATCTCAGCACGAATCCTAACGGTTCCCAACTCCATCACGCTGCCACCCGATCCACGTTGTCCACCGGCGAATCGAGACCTCCGGCAAAAGAATCGAGTGACCCCTTTCTTTTTTTCTTTCGAAATGACCTAACGCCACAATCGATCTGTATACGCCCGGTTCATCATCGATGCCGCACAAATCGAGTTTGTGCTTCCTGCCGATGCCAGGAGTCCGGTCCTGCTCTTGCTCGCAACTTTTGGTACTACATAGGAATACTTTTTGTTTTTGAATTTTAAATTATTTTTAAGACAAAATTTTGGCCATTTAGCGAAAGAAAACCGAAAATCACATAAATTCATTGAATTTTAGTCATTTCGGCAGTGGCCGAAATATTTTTGAAATTGAAATTTAAAACCAGAGAGAGAGAGGGGCAGCAATGGTTTGCCTGTGATCTACCACAATTATATCAGTATATATATACCCATCTCCATGGGTAGCCTTCAACTAAAATTCAAAACCAGAGGAACGACACACCATCAGTCCTAGGACTACTCCCCGACAATGGCGACTTCATCACTCCCGCTCAGCCTCCTCGAGACAGCATACCGAGGCTTCGTTTCCACACGCCGCCTCACCCTCGCCGTCTTCCCCTTCTCGGCCACAGCCACATTCCGGCTTACCACCGGCTACGACGCCACCGGCTTCACTCTGCTCGCTGCGACTGTCGCACTAGTCCTCTACATAACATCAACCAGGCTGCGCCAGCGCCCCGTGTACCTCGTGGACTACGCCTGCTTCCGCCCGCCGTCCTCCCTCCGCGTGCCGCTCGCCAAGTACGTCGAGCACGCCGGGCTCGCGCCGTGCTTCGACGCCAAGAGCGTCAGCTTCCAGTACCGCCTCATCGAGCGCTCGGGCTTCGGCGAGGAGACGTGCCTCCCGCCGGCCCTCCACCTCATCCCACCGGAGAAGACGCTCGATGCCGCCCGCGCCGAGGCCGAGCGGGGGATCTTCTCCGCCGTCGACGCCGTGCTTGCCAAGACCGGCGTCCGCGCCGGGGACATCGGGGTGGTGGTGGTGAACTGCACCCTGTTCGCGCCCACGCCGTGCATGGCCGACATGGTGGTGCGCAGGTACGGGCTGCGCAGCGACGTCCGCTGCTTCAACCTCTCGGGAATGGGGTGCAGTGCCGGGATCACGGGCGTCGGGCTCGCGCAGAGCATCCTGCAGTGCTCCGCCCGCAGCGGAGAAAGCAGGTGCAGGTACGCGCTGGTGGTGTCCACGGAGATCCTCACCTCCGACTACTACTCCGGGAACGAGCGCGCGATGCTGCTGCAGAACTGCCTGTTCCGGATGGGCGCGTCGGCGGCGCTGCTGTCCACGTCCGCCGCGCACGCGCGGTACCGCCTCGCCCGGGTGGTGCGCACGCACGCGGGGCGCGACGGCCGGGCCTACGGGTGCGTGCGGCAGGAGGACGACGCGGCGGGGGAGCGCGGCATCGCCCTGTCCAAGGACGTCATGCCGGTCGCCGGCGACACGCTGACGGCGCACATGGCCACGCTCGGGCCCCTGGTGCTCCCGGCGTCGGAGCTCCTCGCGTACGCGCTCTCCTTCGTCGCGCGGCGGGTGTTGGGCAGCAAGGGCGTCAATGCCAAGCCGTACATCCCCGACTTCGGCACGGCGTTCGAGCACTTGTGCATCCACGCCGGCGGGCGCGCGGTGATCGACGAGCTGCAGCGCGGGCTCGGGCTGTCTGACGAGCAGGTGGAGGCGTCGCGCATGGCGCTGCACCGGTTCGGCAACACGTCGAGCAGCTCCGTGTGGTACGAGCTGGCCTACCTCGAGGCCAAGGGGCGGATGCGGAAGGGCGACCGCGTGTGGATGATCGGGTTCGGGTCAGGGTTCAAGTGCAACAGCGCCGTGTGGGTGTGCCGGATCCGGCCGCCGGCGGCTCCTCTGGTCGCCGGGCCGTGGGACGGCTGCATGCATCGTTACCCCGCAGCCACGGCGCAGTGAGAGCTAGGGTGATTTGTGGCTCTGCTCCCGATTTCTCTGCATGCACGGCATGATGATTTGTATTGGCCGTTACATTGTTGATGATCGAAGATGTCGTCTCCTTGCTAATCCGATGGACTTCCTTGGTCATGTTGGCTTACATCGTTCGGAAACACTATGCAACAAGTGCATCATTTTCTTATATGAACTACAGCAAAATTGCATCCTGCTAGAAGTAATTTCTGCATCAGCAAATCAAATGATATTATGGCCCGGACATGAGTCATATACATTCACGGATGCGCCGGCCCACAGCTGTGCCCAGGGTTGAACCAGCCAAATCTTGGGCCTCAAATTCGGCCCAGAACTCTTTGTTCCTACTACTGGGCCGCCATAGCTGTTGTAGTGGCCTGTGGGCCGTGGTTGTGGTGTGGGCGAGTTACAATCCCAGGAAATTTCTACCGCCCCTAAAAAAAGGGAAAATTCTACGGAGGATCGATTCCCAGTCTCTTCCCCTGTGATTGAAACCCTTGTCGAGCGCGCCGGCGAAGTGGCGACCTCCGACGACCCAAGGATGTCCTCCGACGATGGGGGCGAGCTTCCCAGACATCAGGGCGCATCCGAAGCTGCGCAGCCCGCGCGGGCAGACGGCAGCCGCAAGCGGAAGCGAGGCGGCGGCGGCTCGGGCCGTCGGGCATGACGGCGGCTACGGCGGGCGAAAGTGAGGGGGAAACTCCGGCCGGAGGAGGATCAACCCAAGGCCAGAGGGCCGTCTCAATCTCGGCAACTCTCGGCACAAGAAAACTAGGTTTGCATAGTTGCACTTTGCAGAATTGCTGTTTGGTTCCCGGTTCCTAATTTTTAGCTCCGCATTTGCTCAATTCAGATGAATTTCGTATCTACAATTGAAATGAACTGGAAGTGCTATTATTGAACCTAAAATTGGTTAAATTACAGAATTCCTAGAGACTTTTAGTCGTATTTGCACATTGCATTTGGACATGTGAGCTTTTGTGGTCTAGTACCGATGAACATTTGAGCTTTTGTGATCCACTGTTGTTAAAAGTTAACAATCTCATATTTAGTACTGTATCTACTGATGAACAATTGAATGTGTATTTTATTTAAGACATGAACAATTGAAGGTGTATTTTATGTTCCGTGTCAATCTTTATACATGAAAACTTCCCTATGTGATGTTATGTATTTGCTGATGTGTATGTGAATTTTTTTGTTCACACTTTGGCTTGCCAGGCTTCGAAAAATTTCTAGGTCCGGCTCTATGGGTAGCCCATGGAGACGCGGCAGTTGGGGTTTGGCCGGCAGCACGCGTAGTCCACGAGGTACACGCTGCGTGGGCGGCCCATTGTGTGGAGGGTGGCAAAGGCGAACGGAAGGAACACGGCGAGGAAGACGTGGACCTGCCGCAAGCCATGGAGCCGGGAGAGGAGCTCGTCCTGGCCGAGCTGCATGGCTTTGCGGAGGAGGAAGATGGATGTCGCCGGGAAGACGACGACGATGAGGAAGTTGTTCACAACCAGCTGGTAGAGTGGTTTTAGGTGCTTGCTGCTGAGACGGGGCGCCGAGCTCACCATGTTTGTGGACTACGAGTGTCGTTGTTTTTCGGAGTTGATTTGGGTGACTGATCGAACTTGGGACATCTTAAAGCACACTGCCCGTACGTCGATCTGTGCGTGCAACTGTTTTGAGTAGTGCGGTTTTGAGCTGGCAGCCGACAATGTCATTACAACGTCATGGAGAAAATATTCCGATCCGAAAGTTCTGTAGTAGCATCTACTTAGAAATAAATGAGGCACATGCACCATTATTCTTCCGAAATATTCTATCTTGTCAGAGTTCCTGGATGAAACTTGGATTATTACTTCCTGACACGATATTATTTTCTACTTTGCAGAGAACATTGTGACGTATGTCTTCCATGATATGTAATCCCTGGTGCACGAGCTTATGCCTTACCTTTGACGTGTACCGGAGATTAATGCATGCTACCGTTATTTTAGTTGCTGGTCCGTGAAAATATGGGTATCTTTTCCCAGTAAAAGGGGTATATAACCAGCAGCTAGGGGTGGGCGTTCGGTCATGACCGACATTTCGGTCTTTGTAATTCGGTCTATTTCAACTTCGGTCTGTAGAAAAACGAAGACCGAAAAATACTTGGATGATGTGCTACCCGACAATTTCGGGTACCCGACAATTCGGGTTCGGGTTCGGTCATGACTGAATTATGTTGTCAGCTCATAAATTGGACAATATGCAGTAAAAAATTCGACAGCATTTTTCCTGTAAGTTGGACATCGTTAAATGCATACATACATGAACTCACGTTGCTGGCTTGCTGTAGAGTGCAGACGAGGAGAAGATGGCGGCCTGGCGGCGTTGGGGGCAGTGTTGATGGCCTGGCGGTGCGGGGCACTCAAGCGACCTGGCGGCAGCGGGGCAGGGCAGTTAGGCGGCGGCGGGGCAGAGGCAGACGGCTGCCTGGTGGTGGCGGGACTCGAGGTACCTTAGGAGGCTAGGACCTAGGTCGACGAGACGACGACTCGAGGAGTCAAGGAGACTGGCGGCCTCCTTGGCTCCTTCCGTTCCGGAGGGTTTCTGGGAACTGGGAAAGTGGGAAGACGTACAGTATCTCTTTCTGCTGGGCCAGGGATTGAGAAGTTGGGCCTGCCGGACTGGGGATTGCGAAATTGACAGTCATCGTACAATTTTTCGGTCTCAACAGTCTATTCGGGTACCGAGGTACTGATGACCGAATTAACCGTATTAATTTCGGTCTTTAAAGTTTTCTGACCATATTTTTAATCGGTCTATTCGGTGTCGGTCTTTTCGGTTTCGGTCTCGGTCTCTTCGGTTTCGGTTTTCGGTCATCGGTTTTTATGCCCACCCCTACCAGCAGCATGGCCTTTGCATCGACATATGCACACAACCATATAATTATTTTAAGATTTACCTCTGTATAAAGTATCTAAAAAGTAAAATAAGATGGGGGCTTTCTCACCTAATGTCTCCCCAAATTAGCCAGTTGCGGAGCCACCCATATCATAGAGCTTGGGAAAAATAAGAAGGCACCAATCTGACCATTGTTTGCCCATGAAAATTATCAGATGCATCAAGCCTTATTAAAACTTTTACTAATATGTTCACTGAGTCCATCAGTTTCCCAGGCTCGCCAGAGGTGGCTCGGCCACTGGCTAGTAACCACGATGGCTCAACACTCCTGTGTCAGCTACCAATTAATCAGTCTCCAAATTAGTGTCTCGTCAGTGTCTTGGGTCACATCATTGTTTGCTGATTCCCATCCTAGTCAACGCCATGTCGTAGTCAACCCCAACAACCATGTCATCTACCGCATCAATATTCACTCGGTCAACCCTACCACGTTTGGCTTAGGTCAACTCCATCCCTCTCTTCCCTGAGCTCTGCCATGGCATATGAATAACCAGTTGCTCTGCCACAACAACCAGAATCTCTGCCAGCCGCGAAAACCACTTGAAACCAAGCCATGTCAAACCCTCTTTGGGACTAGTTCAAACAGTCATATTTTGGAAGTTTAAAATTAATGATTCTTTTAACAATGACCATGAAATCTGGTAGTATCTATTAGGCAACCTTTTGAAAAATCATAGTTTTTGTTAAGATTATATTCAAATTCTAATTTAAACTCAATCTTCAGGAAGCAATATATTCCCATCCATCGATCCAAGTGAACACGTTTTTTCCCCTATATATTTTTAAGATTGTAGGGTATAAATTGTTATCTATATTTAGTAATCATTTTGAATTGCACTGTTGTTCATTGATTACTAATTCCTTTTTCAATTTGATATTTTTATTTAATTGAATTTATTTGGTTGTATAGATTGCGACGAGTGTGAAGCCGAGTATTTCGAGGAACAAGAACAATATCATACTAAACAAGGAAAGGTATATCTTGGTCATGTTGCACCTATATTTCCAGTTGATTATTTTTTGTGATGATACCATGCATGCTTAGTTTCACAATTAAAGTACTTTAAGATTGAATTTTTTTCATAGCCATGAATTTTATGATTACGTTCTGGTTGGGGACTTTAGATATTTGTGAACCTTCTCCCCGCTGACTTGGGAAAAATTGTGCTGCAAACCTACAATACATAGTAACCACCTGTTTACATATCGAAATGTGTTGTAGTTAGATATAGTGGTGTGTCTCTTGAGTTCATTCACACGATAGAGGACGTTGTGGCTTCTCCGAGATTCTTCAGGTGAGGAGGATGACTAAACATAAGGGTCAAAATGAGGCGGCTCACGCTAAAAGTGCGTATGCGGACCAACATGGCATGTACGTGATTATAGAGTGGATAGATCTTTGATGGTAGTATGCATCTTCAAATTGTGATTTTGCACGTTCATGGGATGCATCGATCATTGACAACATGCAGAGATTTTTTCTTTTAGATTTTTAAAAACTTATAGATACGATACCGGAGCTCAGGAGCCAGAAATCTCCACTCAGTTACATTGTAAAATTAACCAAAAGGCATTATTGTACGGATATATTGAGCGGCACTTGTACCTGCATAGACTAGCTCTTTAGCCTACTTTGAGATGTTGAGAGGATACTGATGGATGGAATCAGCCCATGGCGCTCCAATAGGGGTGTTGCTGGCCGGCCTGATGCACTCCCAGACGGCGCTGTTGCATTTGAACCCAGACCCGAAGCCAACCATCCACACCCTGTCGCCCTTTCGTGTCCGTCTCTTGGCCTCGATGTAGGCCAGCTCGTACCAAAGTGAACTGCTGGACGTGTTCCCGAACCTGTGAAGCGTCGACCGTGAAGGCTCCACATTCTCATCTGATAAGCATAAGCTTGTTTGCACGGCGTCGATCACTGCCCGGCCACCGGAATGGATGCAGAAGTGCTCGAAGGCCGTGCGGAAATCAGGCACGTACAGCTTGATCTTCCTGCCCAGCACCTTCCGCGCGATGAAGGAGAGGGCGAAGAGCAGCTTCTCGGAGGGCGGGAGGACGATGGACCCTATTGCGGCGATGTTGGCCTTGAGCGTTTCGCCGGCGACAGACACGAGGTCCTTGGACAGGTAGACTCCCGTTTCTCCCTCGTCGTCCTCCTTCATGGCTGCGCACTGGTAAGATCTGTCCTGCGCGGCGGTGATCGTTCGGACCACGTGCTTGAGCCGGAACCGGGACTTGGACCTCGACGTCGACAGCAGCACCGCTGCCGCGCCCATCCGGAACAAGGCGGCCGGCAGCAGCATCGTGCGGTTCTTGCCGGTGTAGTTGATGAGCGAGGTGATCTCTGTGGACACCACAAGGGCGTGCGTACCCTGCTGCGGCGAAACCTGTAGAATGTTCTTGGCGACCTCCAGGGAGATCACCCCGGCGCTGCACCCCATCCCGGACATGTTGACGTCCCGGGTGTCGCCTCGAAGCTTGTACTTGTTAATGATCATGGCCGTAAAGCTTGGTGTCGGGGTGAATCCGCTGCAGTTGGTGACAAGAATGTCGATCGCTCCAGGGCTTATGCCCGTCTTGGCGAACAGATCGTCGACGGCGGCGAAGATGACCTGCTCCGCCTCGTCGCGGCTCGAACTTAAGGTGCAGCGCGGGGGGATGTGGTGCAAGGACGGGTGGAGGTAGGTCTGGTCGCCAAGGCCCGAGCGCTCGAGCATGCGCGCCAGGAACCTGAAGCTGCCGTCGTCCTTGCACGGCGAGATGCGAGCGTTCTCCGTGAAGGCGGCTGCGGATACGCGGCAATTGGAATTAGGCCGGCAGCAAGCGTAGTCCACGAGGTAGACGCTTCGAGGGCGACGCATCAGGTATAGGGTAGTCATGGCGAACGGTAGGAAGACGGCCAGGAAGAGGTGGACCTGCCGCAGGCCATGGAGACCGGAGAGGAGCTCGCCGGGGCCGAGTTGGGCGGTTTTGCGGAGAACCATGACGGCTGTGAGCGGTGCGGCGACGATGACCAGGAAGTTGTTCACGACGAGCTGGTACAAGAGTTTAAGGTGCTTGTTGAGATGGGATGGCGAGCTAACCATGTTGCTGAATGCTGAGGCGGACCGCGCATGCACTAGTGTCAGTTTGTTTCGCACGAGTTGTTGAAGACTTGAAGGTACGTGGGCGAACTTAAGAGATTATAAAACGCGGCGTTCATTCACACATATCTGTCGCCATTACAACGTCATGGAGAAAACATATTCTGGTTACAAGGACGGACCTGTAACGGCATGCAATCAGAAATAAATAAACGCGCCGTATAGTTCATGCACCATCCTTGCGAAATATTCTATCATGTGACAGTTGTTAGCGTTTCTTTCCTGTCATTGCCTCTGCTCTTCCATTCCACTCCTAAGAAAGCACATTTTAGTTCGTTAGTTGTTGGTTGGTTACAATATGGCCTGAGGGCGGATGGTAGACCACCATGTTTATTTGATCACTCTGCTATGGCAGCATACGAGTATGGGTCATTTTCAACATCGATCATGGAGGCTGTCCCTTACACACTACGGGATCGTGTCCTTTGCCGTGTGCCTCGGGCAAATGCAAAGGGGGGAGGAGGGGGGGTGAGCATGTGCATGTCAAAGACTGTCAGCAAATTTCATACCGGCAAACGCTTTTTGGCCAAGAGCTTTCTGTCGGGCACACCGCAAACAGCAAAGGCTTTGCCAAGAGTTTGTTTCACCGTGCGGCAAAAGAAAATGCAAAGACGGCCGCCAGACAGTTAATAGTGGCTCTGTGCCCGAAACCGAGGCAGTCCTTTGACGTGTGTGTTATTTGGGCGCAGGGCAAAGAAATGAATCTTCTGATTACACCAAGAAGGAAAGAACAAGAGTTATGCAAACAATTTTACAATTCAATTAAATTTATAATTCAATCAGTTTCACTATTCGAACAGACAGTGACAATAGTATATACATGCACCTAAAAAACGTCAAGCCCAGACGGAATCATCGCGTCCAATAAACATGCACAAGAGATACCAAATGAAGGGCACTAAGCTACCCATCAGTAGTAATATTTTTTTTTTAGAGAAAAGGCTTAAAAGCCCTGCTTTTATAGATTACAATAGTTCGGTACACACCAGCAAAAACAGAAAAACGAAACGAAGATTAAGCATTACAGTGACCACCATACCACTCTCGTGGGAGCAAGAAACTACAGCTATGCAACATCACATCCTATCCCACTCCCCTGCGGGGCAGCATGACATCTTCAGTTTCTCTCGCTGGCTTGCCTAGGCGCCTTCCATGTCGCCGCCATCTGCTTCCGCCTGCTCGCCTAACTCGCACTCTGCCCGTGCTCGCATAAGAACATCCGCCACGAGTACGGCGCGTGCGCCGTAGTCACAGGTCCAACATCCGGCACTGGCAGGTCTATTTCCTTGGATCTCACGCGATGGGGCCTCAAGCTCGTGCTCGTCTGGAGGATACAAGGCTAGAGTTATCAATTAGTAAGTTGAGTAGAATTGAAATTGAGTAGATTGAATACTCAACAACAGAGACTACTACGGATCAGTACAAACACCCCAAATGACGCTGGTAGTGATTCATACTATATGAACTACTGTCAACTACGTAGCATTCTAACCGCAACGCCATATGTCGAAAACTATGTCTTCTGTAAAAGAATTATTGGGTGGCCACCAATAGTAGCAACTTCGCTAGGGAAAGATGCATGATATCCATGTAGCTCTGCCTTAGGTAGTTTTTTAGCAGAAGGAAATTCAGTGAGCACTTTCGAAGATAAGACCAATAGGAACTTGTGGAAGCTCTAACGAGTCACATGATTATTTCTAGATAGCCGAGATTGATGAAATGACCAGTTGTGATAACAACATATATCGACTCTTGACAGGAAAACCAATCATCGGCCTAGAAAATTCAATAAAGGTAATAGGTACATGTTTAAGATTAAAAGCGCGCCTAACTGCCCTTGAGATGAATCTGGACATTGAAACATTGAAAAAACATGTCGGTCTCATTAAACATTGCAAAACATGCATTTAAAACTCCATATCCATCTTCTTTCAAGAAACATGCTTAGCAATAATATTCAATTTTCCTGAAAGCAATCCCCCAACTAGAAAATCATATCCGAGAGGTTCTTTAAGAAAACAGATTTTTTATAAGGACATACATATCCTTTCCCTATCTTCTAATTCAGATGCACAAAGTGCATACAAAACTGCCTCGAAGAGCATATAAATGCATTTTACATCTACATTCATCAGTGAGAACTATAGCACTATTTGATACATAAATCCATGTAGCTCTCCCCACTGATAGTGGAGAGTTTATCTTCGTGCACACTTACGAGCTGCACTATCTTGTTAGGTCCTTTACACATTATTTTACCTGGTAGGAGTAACTGCATCTAATATTCCTTAGTGCACATGAATTTATCTCTAGTCATCATAGTTTGGATGCCCAAGTGCCATTCTTTGGACGCGCAACAAGAGGCTTGGGTGGTGCAAGGCCTACATTGTGCAGTGAAGCCCTTCCCATGCACATACCTTGGGTTGCCGCTAGGTCTGCGGAAACCCATGACTGCCCAACTCCAGGGCATGGTGGATGGTGCAGCAAGACGGCTGCCAATTTGGGGGGCCATGCTGATAAACCGGGGTGGTCGGACGGCGCTAGTGAAGTCAACTCTTGCTGCGGTGCCGGTGCACGCGATGCTCTCCCTTGACCTACCGGCAAAGACTTTGGGTGACCTCACGAGCCTGTGTCGAGGATTTATGTGGAAGGGAAGGAAAGACGTCAAAGGAGGCCATTGCCTAGTGGCGTGGAACAAGGTCGCTTCACCCAAGGAGTGTGGCGGCTTGGGGATCCCAAACCTGAAAATCCTAAACCTTGCCCTGAGGTGCCGTTGGGCGTGGCTGAAACGTACGGACCACTCTAAGCCATGGGCGTCGCTGAACATTCAAATCACACGAGAGTCCAAGGCGATATTCGAAGCGGCGACAACGACTATCCTAGGTAATGGAGCTTCGGCTCTATTCTGGACAGACCGACGGTTCCAGGGTCTACGTTTGGTAGACATCGCGCCTCACATTCTCGAGGCCGTACCCAAGCGGATAGTTTGTACATGGACAGTCAGAGATGGCCTCCAGGATGGGGCGTGGATGAGAGACTGTGGCCCGAACCTCACTGCTGCAGCCATTCATGAGTTCTTGAGCTTGTGGGTCGGTCTGCGGGAGGTGCAGCTCGACACCGGAAGTGAGGACAAGTTAGTGTGGAGGTGGGAAAGTAACAGCCGCTACTCCTCACGCTCCGCATATAGAGCCTTCTTTGCGGGGAAAACACTAGCTGCTGGAGTGGATCAGGTGTGGAAGTCGAGGGCCCCGCATGGGTGCCGATTCTTCGCCTGGCTTGTAGCGAAGAACAGGTGTTGGACCGGGGATAGGCTCTTAAGGAGAGGGCTGCCGCATCCGGCAGCATGGCCGATGTGTGACCAGGAGCCAGAGACTGCAGCACCTCTTACTAGGCTGCGTGGTGGCGAGGGAGGTGTGGACTCGAGTCGTGACCTTCTGGAACAAGCCGGGTTGGGTGCCGGATGTGGACTCGGAGATCCTTGCATGGTGGACGGAAAGAAGGGCCGGGTCGCAGGACAGACGCGATCTATGGATGGCCATCACGCTGGTATTCTGGTGCCAGTGGAGGCATCGGAATGATGTGGTGTTTAATGCCGCGAGGCCTTCGGTACAGACAGTTCTTCAGATGGTCCGAACGGAGTTTGCGGCGTGGAAGCTAGCGGGGCTGTTTCGGGGAGAGGTGTTCGGTTTTCCGCAGCCCATTCCCCAATGGTTGCTGGATGGAGATTAGACTATAGGGAGGAGCTGCCACCTCTGTTGGCAGCAGCTGTTGTAGCCGTCTTAACGGCATTGTAAACTGGCCTTCTTGGCCCTTCTTCTATGCAATCGATACACCTTTCCAGGGTGTATTCTAGGAAGTGTCACTCTTTCGGATCTAGCGCTTCGACGGGTGATCTTCCCTCTGTTTCATGTCAATATTTTGAAGGTGTTTCTCCCGTGACACTATGACAATCCGCTACTTTCCAAGGAGGTCACACAAGTAGATTCTGTTTTTTTTTTCGGAAAGGAGGCTATACGACCAGTCTTCATATCGGTTGATGCCAGCTACTAATGTTATTGCAAAGTTTTGTAGGTCCTACAAAAAGGAAAAGAGTGTCACAACTCAGTGCTGGACCACAAAGTAACATTTATCCTAAATCCTGATGACAAACTTATCTAAACACTATACAGCAACACACTAGCATGACACTTTCACATAACTACTCCGTCCTTGTTCATTCCTAAAAGCATAAATATGTACGCAGTGGCGAGGCTCTCCACCCTTATCCCCCTAACTTCAAAAAACTTGGAAGAGCAAGCAAAAATAAAATTTGAGATCGATGGCATTGACTACATGGTGTTTGTTCTCGCTGGCCTCTCTAGGCGCCATCTATGTCGCTGCGGTCGGCTTCCCGCTGCTAGCCTACCTGTCACTCAGCCTGCGCCGGCCGAAAGACCTCCGCCACCAGTACGGTGCATGGGCCGTAGTCACAGGTCCAACGTCCGGCATCGGCAGGTCCATTTCCCTGGAGCTAGCTCGTCGGGGCCTCAACCTCGTCCTCGTCGGACGTGACGCTGCCAAGCTGCAGGACATCTCTGAAACAATTTCCAAGACTCATGGCGTGGAGACGAAGACCGTGCTGTTCGACTTCTCCCATATGTCCACTGCCCGAGGTCACAAAATACATATGCTGATACCACTGAACGAAGTAGTCGTGATGCCCATGCATAATCGTCTCGATTTTTATGCAGGCGACGAGGCGATGGCACGGTTCCGGGATGCCATCCAGGGCTGGAAGTAGGGGTGCTGGTGAACAATGCTGGGATGGTGAAGCCGGGCGCGCTATTCCTGCACGAGGCTGATGTTGAGTCGTTGGTCAGGATCATACGGGTGAACGTACTGGCGCTGACACAGGTTACGGCCGCCGTGCTTCCGGTGATGGTGCGGCAAGGGAGAGGCACCATTGTGAACATCAGCTCGGGGTCGGCTGTGGCCCTGCCTTCCTTCCCTCTCTACTCTGTCTACGCCGCCACTAAACGGTATAAATTTACAAGACAAGTACGTGGGCGTGCAAATTAGTGTCAATACTATATGTGATTGCAAAGATGCTACGTCTCATTAATTCATGATTTTACTGCGTTGGTTCCTACTCTCTCTTGTGTAACTAGCTAGCTTTCAAAGTGTGTGTTTTGTGTTCTTTTTTAAACAGCTACGTAGCTGAATTCTCCAGGAGCCTTTCCGTTGAATACAAGAGCAAGGGAATCGATGTGCAATGTCAGGTATATATCGCGAGCAACTGAATTAATGTATATTCATTCAACGACAGATCGATTTCATTCTGGTTATTCGTATGCGCCGCTCTGATGCCGAGTTGCTGATCCCATTTCCTGGGCAGGTGCCATTCTTGGTGGGGACGGCCATGGTTTCGAGGGCTGTGAAGGCCAACTTCATTCCCATGTTCGTGCCCACGCCGGAGTCCTACGCCAGTGCGGCGGTGCGCTGGATTGGCCACGGATCCTTGTGCGTGCCGTACCTCGCACACGCCGTGCAGTGGTGTGTCACCGGCGTGGTGCCGGAATTCGCTCTCGATAGTTACCGCCTCCGGAAGCATCTAGATCAGCGAGCTATCTTTGGGAGACTCAGATCGTTGGAAGAACTAAAACTGGAATACGCGGTTGGGGACAGTTGGGAGACTGAGTTGTGTTGCACATGCTGCTGAGAGAACAATTATGGCCGTTATTCCTTTGAATTAAATAAGAGAATGACCTGCAACGGATCCAACACTGTAGTGCGTTAATTGCGCGTCCGAAGTTCTTGTTGAAAATATAAGCAATGTTCCGAATGTTTAATTCATAAATACAGTAGATAAAACATATAAACCATTATACTACGTTGAATCAAAAGGTTCGTCTTGTATTCATCTAACCCTCGTGAGGCAAGAAGCCTAATGACATGGAATACAACATTTATAAATCACAGTCTATCTGCAAATCATGTCGCACACCTATTCTAACATCCTCCCTCAGCCATAGCGATGGCTGAGTAAAGATTGCGACTAGACTTGAAGTCCCGCGCTTCCATGGTATTGTCCGCTTCATGATCATTAGCTGCGTCCCTGATGGGCGGAACTAAGCTACTGCTTTCCCTGCCTCCCCTCTCTTCCCTCCGATAGTCATAGCGGGAGTGACGCGGATGCTAGTGACGCCGTTAACTAGAGTTTTTGCCGATAAATTGCTGTAGACATTTCAATTGATGTCGAGGTGGCCGATCGTGATGTAGCCGTGGTTGGGGTAATACTCGTTGTAGTCAGCGCAGCCGCAATCGTCGGAGGCGCAAAACATTGTTCTTCTTCACTATGTCTTCAAGATGCTCTTATATGGAGATATCCTTGTTCTGATTTATTCGGTGTTGACGAGCATAACGATATTTATGTTGCAAGTCACAAAGGAGTATGAAGATAGATCCTGATTTTTCGGCGAATGATATAAGGACTGTGCTACCTCGGACACGTGCCCTAGATTAGCCGTTCGTGGGCACGGATGTAATTAGGTAATTAACCCATGCATGCAGGTAACTAGCCAACCCGCGTATGGACTTTTTCATTGGATCCCAAACTTTAAAATGTTTTATCTCTTGAACCGTAAGTCAAAACTCAAATCCGTTTTCACGGTTAGCTTAGTCGCGTCGAGATCTTCGAAAGTAGATCCCATGTTGATATGTTTTGATAATATTTTTTTCTCGACTCTAGTTGCCAGATTATAGTCACTTGGTCACCAGGGTATTACCATGTTGGTCACCAGGTTAAAATCAAAAAGTTACCAGGTTATTTGAACTTTGCTACTCACCAATATAGGCCTACCCTGATGTTAATGTGATCTTTTATGTGTTTAGATCCCATGTTGATATGTTTTGATAAAAAATAAATCTGACCTTAGTTGCCAGATTATAGTCATTTGGTCACCAGGCATAGTCATGTTGGTCACCAGGTTAAAATCAAATGGTTATCAGGTTTTTTGAACTTCGCTACTCACCAATTTAAGTCTTTCTTGATGTTAATTTGATCTTTTCCATGTTTAGAGTGCATCAAATACCCATTCTCTGGACATATAGATCCTTGCTACGATGAAACACGTGTAAATATTATCTGATAATTGTGTGCTATTTGGAGGGTAACTGTTAACCATTAGCATGGCAACTAAGGTATAATAATCTGGCAACTGATGACGAAAAAAAAAAGTCATCAAAACATATTAAGATGGGATCTTGTTTTGAAGTACTCATCGAGACGAACCCAACGGTGAAGACGGATCGTCAATTGCATGGACGGTTTAAGAGATAAATCATTTTAAAAATTCGGATTTGGGAAAAGATTCCATGGATACATGCATCCGTTGGCCCCTCCGCCCTTATAGGGAGGAATCTATACGACCCGCCGGAGGGAATAATCTCATAGGGCACGGTTGCTAAGTAGATTAATCGATGATATAAATACTACTGTTGCTTTAGCTTTACTCACGTCAGCAGCATATTTTTATGCGGGTCTTAGCAAAAAAGGATTGAGCTATTTCGAGAAATATATTAAACCAACTCCAATCCTTTTACCAATTAACATCCTAGAGGATTTCACAAAACCATTATCACTTAGCTTTCGACTTTTCGGGAATATATTGGCGGATGAATTAGTCGTTGTTGTTCTTGTTTCTTTAGTCCCCTTAGTAGTCCCTATACCTGTCATGTTTCTTGGATTATTTACAAGCGGTATTCAAGCGATGAACATAAAAAAAGGCTTACTAAGTGGAACATAATTTGTAGAACTACAAACCAAGGGGGTTTGGGGTATAGAACTCTGCATCTCAAGAACAATTGTTTAATTAGCAAGTGATTGGTTGAACTCCTTAATGAAGAATAAGCATGGAAAGAGTTGTTTTATAACAATATCTGAATCATAAGACTTTATCTCATGTTCGGGCTAAGTCTACGAACTCTTCATTGTAGAAAATACTCATGCGGGTTAAAGTTGAGTTCTTTAACTAGTATTCTTTCTATATTGGAGATGGTCAGACTATCAGGTGTTGGGTTGATAGATGGAGTGGTGATTCGCCAACATCTCATCAATATCTGTCATTATATAATATTGTGCAACGGAAAGATGTTTTGGTATGTGACGTTTTATCCTAGGATCCTTTCAGATAGGTTTCAGGAGGACCTTAACTCGCAATATGTGGAATAATTGGTTACATTTATGCCAAATATTAATGATGGTTTACCTATATCTGAAGAGTTGGATAAGTTTATTTGGAAATTAACGGACACATGTATTTTTCGGTTAAATCTATGTATTCAGACCTAATGAACGTACATACTAGATTTCCTCGTAAATACTCGTGCAAAAATAAATAATACGACTGAAGATAAAAATATCTAGTGTAGTTGCTTCATCGAAAAGTTAGTCACTGAATATAATTAACCCAACTAAGAGAAATAAGATTGAATGTAAGTGATCTAGCTTTTGTGACTCAGAGGAGACCGTTACACATTTGTTTCTCCCATCTCATTTTCCTAGCCTCATATGGCGGGTTAAAGTTGAGTTCTTTAACTGACATTCTTTCTATATTGGAGATGGCCAGACTATCAGGTGTTGGGAGTATATCTGGATTGGTGATATATGCTTTTAGTATATGCTTTTATGCTCCTGGGTCATTGCCTTCATGCCGTAGTAATCATTGTCGTGGAAGAGCAACCAAGGCACAAGAGCATGGTGCTCGCTATGTCAGGATGATATCGTGGTGTCGTGGGACACGCAGCAGCTCAAGTGCCTCGCTAATGCTCTTTAAATTTGTGGCGGAAAGCTGAACGAACTTTCTTGTGGGTCGTGCGAGAGCGCTGGTTTTAGGAGCAGAGACCATGTTCACGTTTTTTTTTTGGGCAATGGTATATGGGCGCGGATAAATCCCTCTCGATCTGCCCATGCTGACACTTAATATAATCGAAGAATGTTGATCTTAAGAAAAATGCTGCAGCTATTAGCATAGTCGTGATGGCGACAACATTTGGCAGAACGAGCTTGTAGACAATTCGAGCAGCTTGCTAATCCGTTATTAACTCATGTTGTTGCAGCGCACTGTTACATTTTGTGCATGTGGGCGCTGAATGATTGTGAATATGTGAGGACAACTTTGGGCTGTGCTGTCAGATATGCAAAGGTGGCCTAGCGACCAACAACCAACTCCATCGCAACCAACTAGTATAAATTTTGTTTTCGAAAAAAGGACAACTAACTAACTAACTGCACAACGGGAACATGTTTATCAATGTGGGACATTGATAATTCCATATGGTTCTCGATGTGGTGGGTCTATACAATTCCACGTAGTCTCCCCCAGATGTTATCAGTTTTGGCCAGTAAAAATAAGAGTTTGTTTTTTGTCGGTCTTCATTTAAATCTCAGTTCAATCTTCTTTCCTATGTAACTATAAAATAAAATATTAAAGTAAAAATCAATTTATTCGAGTAAGATTTAAACGATTTTAAGTCCTAGTGAGAAATAAAACTACTTGATGCTACGACCACATATCTTTATATACAGTGTCTGTTTAGCACTACTTCTCACATTTAATCTTTCAGTTTTTAATGTGTTCCGTTTAGCACTACTTCTCACATGTAATATTTCAGTTTTTAATGAGTTCCGAGTTTAATCAAAATCAAAATTTATAATGCCTGATCAAATATATATGAAAAATATCAACGTCGTTAATGTGAAATGCATATAATATATGAAAATATATTTTACGATGATTCTAATAATACTAGTATTATATAATAGATGTTGGTTTTTTCCTTATATATTTAGTCAAACCTTATAAAGTTTGACTTTGACTACACAAAGAACACAAGATAATTATGAATGAAGGGAGTATAATTTGTCAATCTAGGTTCAAAAAACATACAAATATTAATCACATGACGACTAAAAATCTTTGCCATGTGAAGGCAGGGGGTGACCATTTCTCGGTAGACATAGAGATAGTTATTTGTTAAGCCACCTTTATAGCTACTAGGTAGAACATCTTCTCATACTTTTGTAAAAACGTACCAAGGTGATGGTTTCAAGCAAGGCAACCGCCTCAAATATGTCACGCTATGTCACTTTTTCTTTCTTGGAAGAAACCACCTCGTATTTAACTCGAATATTAGGTAGAACCTTTTTTTAGAAGGATAACTCAAATCTCATCATCGTTTGACTTATATAGCCATATATTAAAAAAACACGCAATTCAGGCAAACAAAAGATTAGAAACAAAGCAATCATTCCAAAGAATGCTTTCCACGGTCTTTCACCGGAGTTGGTTCTGGCATGCCGCGCTAGGAAAAATGGTTTTATGTGCAATTGTTCCACCCGGCATGGCCCAACAGAATGTCGGCCACATGGAAGGACATTTTCTCCAACCAGGGAGAGAGCTTGAAGAAAATGGAGGAGAAAAGCGAGGAGAAGAAGAATGACATGTACAATCTCTTCTGGGATATGCAAATGGAGAGAATGAAGTTTGACTGAGGGATTGTCCCAGATAGGATGAGCATGGAGATGGAGAGTATGTAGTTGGGGGATTATGCGAAATTGAGCTTGAATATGAAAAAACATTTGAGATCATTGATCTTGATAATAAAGAGAAGAGATGAAACTTGTGAGGATCACGGAGGAATCTAGGCTCATGTTGCAAGACATTTGCCTCATGGATGATAAAATAAATAAGTGGTTCATGAACAACAAGGATATCAACGAGCACACCAATGGGGACATTTGATTCATTCGTGTATCGTCTATGTATGAATTGCTGAATTTTATTTTGGCTTGTGTTGAATTGCAATTTATTTTGCTTAAGGTCGAATTGGTGATGATCGACGTGCATGTGTTTGCATGAGATGAGGGGTGTGGTTGCTTATGTGTACAAATGGGTGGTAGCTGGCTCCTATCTGCAGACATGTCCGGATGCGTCCGCAGACATATATGAGGTCAAATTTGCCCCCGGTTGGAGATGCTCTAACCCTACCCAAAGCAAAATCTAACAACAATAGAAACCATTCACATGCCCCCGGTTGCCTCTTTTCTCAGAGAGGACAACACCTTGCTCCAATTTCTCGGTGTTTAATCGGGTTCGTGTGGTATTGCAAGCCGTGACATGCAAAAAGGTCGAAACCTTGATTTTTACAATCCGCTACTTATAGGCTTTTGTTTTGCATTTCTACGCTTGATAGTTATGTGATGCCATGTAAATCTTGATGTCATGTTGAGGGGGGCGAACACATTCATAATCGTTATTACAAAAATAAATTATCGCTAGACACATCAAGGAAACACAATTGTTGGGGATGGCATAGCACCCTATCATCCCCCCATAGAATCATATCTGAATGGATGTGTAGAATCTTCGAAATTCTAGAGAATGTTCTTGAGAGTGCTTACTTTATTCAACAACCTGACTGAATTTAAAATTTGAAATTATGTGGCGTGCTACTAACTATGGAGTAAGATATCTTCCTAATCAAAGAGTTGATAAGAAAATCAATGTTATTTATAATGGCAGCAAAACACTAGATAGCGCACACATAAATTTCACATGCTACCACTGAAAGGATTTCTTGGTAGTTTTGATTGCATGTGATAAATTTATATCATACATCGTAGTCTATAAATTAGGCAACAATTCATTTTCTAGCAGATGGACAAGAGAAATGCCAAGCCTATGCTATATTGATCGAGGTTCTCGTTTCTAAATTGATGTCGGGAATTTCGGATTGGGGAAATGTAGAAAGCAGGGGATAATTGGTGCCATATATGAGCGCAAGGATAAATAAATAATTAAATGGAGAGACCACATAATTGTCGGCAATATAATCACATGCAAAAATAAAATTTGAAATAACACAATTGAAAGAACAAACGATGTCCCGGATGTCGCCTAGAGGGGGGGTGAATAGGCGATTAACACTTTTTCTATTTAAGGGCTTGATAATTCCGGAATAAAACTATGTGTTTAAATTAACAAGCCAACAACCTAAATTACTATGTTTACCTATGTGCACCAACAACTTATGCTAAGCAAGGCAAGCAACAAGGTGATAGCAAGATAAATAACTTCAAGCACGAAGGCTATCACAATGTAAATTGTATAAGTAAAAGCTCGGGTATAGAAATAACCGAGGCACGCGGAGACGAGAATGTATTCCCGAGTTCCTCCTTGTTAAGGGAGTACGTCTCGTTGGAGGGGTGTGAGCTCGCCACAAGAGGCCTACTCAAGATGCCACAAAGGCCTCACCCTATTCTCCGATGAACCTCACCCAAGGGATTGGTTCACCTTCCACTATCGAAATCCTTCGAGGCGGATTCCGGAGCCCTTTACAACTTCTCTTGGGGCACACACCCACAACTCAATTGGGGGCTCCCAAATTCGTGCTGAAGCTTCACAACTCGAAGTCTTCGCGGCACCTCCAACCGTCTAGGGTACACAATGCACCCAAGAGGCAACAAGCTCTTGGGAAAACAATGCACCCAAGAGTAACAAGCTTCTCAACCTTCAACTTCACGTATCACCGTGGAGAGAGCAACCCGATGCAACTAATGCAAGAGGCAAGAACACACAAAGTGATCAAGTCCTTCACTCTCAAATTCCAACCAAGCAACAAATGCTTTGGGGGGAATAAGAGAGGAAGAACAAAGGGGATGAACACAAAGTAACCCCAAAATCTAGATCCACTAGTTCCCCTCACTTAGAGGAGATTTTGATTGGTGGAGTTGTAGATCTAGATCTCCTCTCTTGAATCCCTAAATTTGGGCAAGAATCATTGGAGGGATTGAGAGGAATCAAAGCTTTGGAGGTCAACAATGGAGGAGTGAGAGAAGCTCCAAAACTTGGGAACCATTGGGGAAGAAGACCCCTTAAATAGGTCCCCACCAAATCCAACCGTTGGGGGCAGTTTTTCCTGCGCGGGCCGGAATTTCCGGCACTTACCCCGGAATTTCCGGACCCCCCGGAGCGACCCGGACGCCCTGGGAACTCTCTGGACATGGTCCGGATATTTGGGCCGGATATTTCCGGGGGGCCGGAAATTCCGGCCTAAGGACCGGAACTTCCGGCCCAGTGAAAAACTGCACAAAGAGCAAAACGAAAACGGGCATATCTTTTGCATCCAGACTCCGTTTTCGATGATCTTGGGCTCGTTGAAATCGTAGAAACGAGCTCTACAAGAATATATAGAGAAACATCATAGTCCAACAAGGGAGGATAAAAACAAATGGAGAAAGGTAAAACCTCTCTATAAAGGCGAACCGATAAACCTCCAAAACCAAAAACCAACAAGTTTTTCATCAAGACTCCGTTTTCTATGATCTTGGGCTCGTTGGACTCGCAACGAAAAGCTCTACAAGATCATGCAGAGAAACATCATTGTCCATCATGATATTATAAAAGCAAATGGGGAAAGGTAAAAGCTTCTTTTCGCAAACCGAAAAAGCCGAATCTTTTGCAAATGAAGTCCGAATGAAATAAAACCAATTTTGTTGGAAAGAGGACGACAAATGCTACCTTTGAAAAAGGCAAACAAGCAAAGGAGATTTTGCAAAGAAATGGAAGATATAAATCTTCCGCACGGATGAACCGGCAAAATCTCCAATACCGAAACCGCAATAGAAGACGCATATGAAAATCGTTTTCGGTGAACTTAGCTTTGTCATGACAAGCACGACAAGCACCAAGACCACACCACGATAAGAGACAAATAAGAATCAATAAAGATGATTGCATGGATGCAAAGATTTGTGCTCTCTACGACGATACGATCACGATACTCGGTCGAGAGCCCCTCTTGATAGTACGGTTATCTATCCTATAATTCGGTCTCTCACTAAACAACATGAGACCGGTAAAAAAGAAACCCTATCAAGATCATACCTTTGCCTTGCGCATTAATCCACTTGAGGTCGATGAAGACGATCTTCATCTCCTCAAGATGCACCACCTTCCTCGATTGCGCTTCGATGAAGATTCACATGACGCTCCCCCATACAACAAGATGGGAGACGCACTCTTCGGCATAACTTCACTTGGCCTTGATCAACCCGCACAAAGCCTTGATCAACACAAACTTTTCTTCCCGTAGCTTTGACTCCAACAAATGGAGATCAAGCAACTCAAATGGACACACGTATGAATATAGCTCAATGCAAACATTAGTCCATAAAGATTGTCATTAATTACCAAAACCATGCATGGGAGCAACCATGCACTTTCAACAATTTCCATGACAGTGGCTATGAAGTAAGAGATGTTCTTAGTCACATAATTGAGAAGAAATTGAATGTTATTTATTATGTTAGGAAAACACTACATAGCACACAAGTAAATTATGCTACCACCGACAAGAACTCTTTAGCACTGTTTTTACAGCTGATAAATTTGGATCGTACATATTGTAGTCTCTAAGTTTAGCACCAATTCGCACTAATCATTTTTATATTAAATATCAAATGGATAAGGAAGTATCCAAGCCTATGATTATATTAGGTCAATTCTTTTCAAGAATTTGACTTGGATATCATAAAATAAAAATTCGAGGAAAATATTGTTGCATAATGTGGATTTTATTGGCCTACTCTATTTGAAAATTATCATGAATTAGTGCAATCTTGTAAAAATTTCCATAAAGTTCAAAATGTTTGAAGCGGAGACAACCATGCACTACTCACTAGTTGTTGAACCTTTTTATGTATACAAATTTCATTATATGTGATATTCTCCTTATTCGTATAGTTATGCTCATATTTTGGTTGATGCTGATTATGCGACTAAGTGAGTAGAAGTTCTTTTAAAATTATTTAATGGCTTTTGTTCCCAATTTTGGAGTTCCCAAATATTTAGTAACCAATGAAGGTTCTCGTTTCTTTCTTACTCCCTCCATCCCAAAATATAGACGCCCTTTATTTTTGTTGGTCAAAACAAATAATTTGACTATTTTTTTACTTATTATATGTTCATAAAATTTGTATATGGATATATTAAATTAAATAATTTGACAGATACAGAATATCAATTATATTAATTAAGTTTATATTAATGGTTAAAAGCCGTGCAGAAAATGGCACTTTATATTTTGTAACCGGAGAAAACTGTGATTCATGGGAGGGAGTGATATCGACAATTTGGGGTCGGGGAACTCAGGGCTGGTGCAAATTACTCTGGCAGATTGTCCCCGCATGTCGTCGCAAAGGTAAACAAGTAAACAGAGAGATCACGAACTTGAACCTGATGGGGGTAAATATTTCTAAGCAATATTATCACATGCAAAATAAATTTTAAAATTACATATTTACTACTCCCTCTGATCCATAAAAAGTGTCGCACACCTAGTACAAAGTTTGTACTAACTTAGTCTAAAATGAGAGACACTTTTTATAGATCGGAGGGAGTAGTAGAATTATATATATATATATATATATATATATATATATATATATATATATATATATATATATATATATATATATATATATATATATATATATATACCCGACCCGACCCATCCTAAACACTTCCTTCCACTGCACGCACCCCACCCCATAAAAAAAAACTGCACGCACCCGACCCGAGCAAACCGTCCTCATCCCCAACCCCGATCCACCGAGCCCCATGCGCCGCCCCGGATTTCTCGCCGCCGGCTGCCCCGCGTGCCGCCCGGCCGTGTTCCCGCTTGCCTCAGCGTTGGCCATGCCTGCGGCCTCCGCCTCGCCGCCGCCTTATCCCTTCGGCTTCGCAGCATCAAGCCCCTCCGTTGAGCAGCCGCGCCGCGTGCGCGGGGATTTGGAGCCCGGCTGCCCTCGGGCTCATGAACGACACCTCCAACGGCGTCGCGTCGGGCACCCTGCTCCCCAAAGGATCCTCGGATGAAGACGAGCGCGGCGGGAGCGCCTCTCCCCGCCAGTGAACGCCGCTGCGGCTGCGTGCGTGGAGGTGATGCCGGCCGGCCGTGGGTACTCCGCCTGTTTCTGTCTCGGCAGTAATTTGGGGATCGAGATGCAGTTTGGGTTGCTCCTGGGCTCCTGACTGCTCCTTATCCAATTGGTCAGACCAGGCCATACGTGGATGAGTGGCTTACGTGGCGATGTGCGTGTGCGGCAGGGAATCAAAGGGCACTAGCGGCCTGTTTGTTTAATTGATATTTGCATTTGCACACTAGTTCAGTTACTAACATAAGTTCTCTCTGAATTTTCGCAAGTTCTCCTTTAAGTCATCGTGAAGTTCAACTAATATATGTCGAGAAGTTCGCTTAACAAAAAAATATTATAATGTAACCAAAAGTTTAGAAAAATGATCCGCTAAAACTTTCACTTCTAAATTAACTAGAAATTCACTAAATTATCGTGAGAAGTATATAAAGAAGATAATCCGGCAAAAATCGATTTGTGAATTTATAGCAAGTTCACCTACGAAAAACAAGAAGTTTAGAAGAAAGGTGTTTCGTCAAATAGTTCAGTGCAAAATTATTAGGAGGTTCACTTCCATATCGTAGGAAGTTCGCAAAAAAAAAGGTTCAAAAAATATGGGTTGCAGAAAAGTCCAGTTTCAGAAATACAGAAAGTTCAGTTACGAATTCTGGGGAGTTCGTCAACTTTCTGAGTAAAAGTTCACAAGTTGTTTAAAAAAAAAGAAGTTCATTTGTGTACGGTGAGAAGTTCGCAAAAGGATGGTCTACAGAGAAGCTCAACTGTAAAAAAAAAAGGAAGTTCACTTACGCATCGTGAGAAGTTTAGAAAAAATAGTTCGTCAGATAAAGTTCACTTCCAAAAAATATAGAAAGTTCACTTATGTATCGCGAGAGGTTCAGAAAAAAATATGATAGGCCGAGAAATTCTGTTGCGAAAAAAAAGGAAGTTCAGTTGTGTATTCGGAAAAGTTCATCCACTCTGTGAGTAACTTCAGAAGTGCTTCGTGAATAGGAAGTTCGCCTGTGCTTAATGCGAAGTTCAGAAAAAGATGTTCCAGCTAGAGATTCAGTTTAGAAAAATAGAAAAGTTCACTTACGTGTCCAGCGAAGTTCATCAACTTTGTGAGTAAAAATTCAGAAGTGGTTCGAGAATAGGAAGTTCAACTGTGAATCGTGACAAGTTCAGAAAAAAGATGGTCCAGCGAGATGTTCACTTGTGAAAAAAATAGAAAGTTCACTTACATATTTCGGGGGGTTCATCAGATTTCTGAGTAAGTTCAGAACTGGTTCGAGAATAGAAAGTTCACCTGTGTATCACAAAAAGTTCAGAAAAAAGATGGTCCAACACATATTATCGTGTTTCTCTGTTTTCGTATTTTTTAAATTAATCAAAAATTGTACTGAATTTCGAAAAAATTTCTTTATGAAAAAGTTGCCCCTAGTGAATATCTTTCCAACGCCATATCATTTGTTACGTTTCGATAAGCGGTTTGAAAATAATTGCCAAAACACTGTCCGCTATATTTTAAACAGAATTACTTATTTTTTAAACTGCTCTTAAACCGTAATGAATTTCGAAAATTAGCTAGAGATAGAGAAGTTGCGCATTTTCCATAGCTTTCCAACGACGTATCACTTGCATCAATCCTACATACGGTTTGGAAATGGAGTCCAAAATACAGTACAAAAACGGATAAATCCGCAAAAACATTGTATAGTTTATTTTAAATTTTTTTCAAACCGTGCATAATCTCGAAACCTGACAGAAGAGTAAAAGTTGCACAATTTTCATACCTATCCAACGGCATATTATTTGCATTGATCCAACGAGCGGTGTGAAAATGTCGCCCCAAATACTGTACGAAAATAGATAAAATCGTGAAATCCGTGTTTAGTATATTCGAAATTGTTCAAAATCCGTACAGAATTTGGAAACCGTGCAGAATAGTAAAAGTTGCGCAATTTCCGTAGCTATCCAACGGTGTATTGCATGCATCATTCCGATAAACGGTTCGAAAATGGTAGTCGAAATACTCTCCGCAAAAACAAAAAACTGAGCGTTCCGCCGAGAGATTCACCGATTATTGTCTAAAAAGTTCAGAAAGTTGTGCATAATAGTTATTCTGCAAAGGACTGCAGAATAGCTGGATATATATATACCTATATATAGGTCAGCTATTCTCGAACTAGTTCTATAATAGCTATTGTAGAACCAATTGTGAACTTCCGTGGCAGAGTAGATGGACTTCATTCAATCGCTTATCGGAATGAGACATGTGATATACCGTTGGATAACTATGAAAATTACGAAACTTTTTCATTTTCACAGGTTTTCGGAATTAGTTACGGTTTTTAAATAATTTCAAATATACTATCACTATTTTCGCGACAGTACAGTATTTTGATCGCTATTTTCAAACCATTCATTAGATTGATGCATATGATACGCCGTTGGAAAGCTATGAAAAAGCCGCAACTTTGTTATCTCACGCATTTTTTCGAAATTGCTTACGGTTTAAGAGCAGTTTTGAAAATACACTATCACTATTTTCGCGACCGTACGATATTTTGATCGCCATTTTCAAACCATTTGTCGGATTGATGCAAGTGATACGGCGTTGGAAAGCTATGAAAAATCCGCAACTTTGTTATCTCACGCAGTTTTTCAAAATTCCTTACGGTTTAAAAGCAGTTTTAAATATACAAAATTCTGTTGTTTTAGAATTCTCGTTTTTTCTGAACTTCCAACTTCGCATGTGTGAACTTCATCCCGACAAATATGTGAACTTCTTCCCGACACGTATGTGAACTTCTTCACGGAGCACCGGATGAACGTGGTACGTCATGTTTTCGACGTGTTTTGATTTTTTTACCTGTTTGATTTTCGTATTCGGACCATTTTTGAACTTCCCTCGTCACGAAAGTGAACTTTTATGTGAGACGTAAGTGAACTTCCTAACAGAGCATCAGACGAGCGTATTATGACACAGTTATTTGATTTTTCGTAATGTTTTGCAAAGTGCACTTCATATCCTTCACACGACACGCAAGTGAACTTCATTTTTTTTTGCGAACGAACATCATGTTTTTTAGCGGTTATTTTTAGCGGACCATCTTTTTTCCCGAACTTCTCGTGATTATGTAAGTGAACTTCATATAGTTTTTAATTCCACAAGTGAACTTTCAAATAAAGAAAAGCAAACTTTGTGACAATATTTATTTCTAAATTTTCATCTTTTGCTCATGAATTTGAACTTTTCATTGATAAACAAAGTGAACTCCACGCACTAGATGAGTTGAACTGGTCAAGTAAATAAAAATGAACTTCGCTAGCTGTTTTGTTTTTAATTTTGTGGGTGTTGTGAATAAAAACCATTGTTTGCGCTCCCACTATAGAGCATAGTGATACGTAAGCGATCGTCCTATTAACTTTAATTCAAACTTTGGTTGCTTTTATTCAAAGTAATATCTATCCGAACTACATATTTCTCTATATGTGAACTTCAGAACTAGAAAAATTAGAATAGCTCAAATATATTCATGCGCACTCCGGTACTCTGCCTCGGCGCTGATGGCACAATACAGGAGCAGCCGCAAGCTGACTCCTTGGCAGATGCAAGTGGAGTCCGATCTCTACCAAGCCCAAGAGCGTGGACAGGAGGTGCCTCCACTGGCCGCTTGGGTGCCTGACGCCTGGCGGAGAGAACGGCCGGTGGGAACGGGTCATCCTGAAGACGGCGGCGCTACAGAAACACGGGTATGGCGGAACGGTGCCGTGCAGTCCACTCCCGCATGACCCCGTCCTGGCCTGAACTTCTGTGGAGGAGCGCGCTGGCGGGGGCAGGGCCAGCTCACCCGCGGGGGTCTCCGGGAGACGGCTGCGCGAGCGGGGGCCTGGGAGAAGGCGGCACGAGCCTGGGTCGTCCTCAACAGGAGGCGCGCGGGGCGGAGCTGTGGCAGCTCGCCGGGGCGGAGCTCGCAGGGGAGGGAGGCGGAGAGGCGTGCGGGAGGCCGGTTCGCGGCCGGTCGGCGCGCGGCGCGATGGATCGGGAGGGCGACACCACCGCCGGTGGGCGGCGCGGGCGGCGCGGTGGACGGGGGCGGGCGGCGCGCGGCGCGGTGGGTGGGGACGGGCGGCGCGCGACGCGGTGGACGGGGGCGGGCGGGGCGCGGCGCAGTGGGTGGGGACGGGCGGCGCCGGCGCGGTGGATGGTCGCCGGCAGGGGAGGCTCGCCGGGGACGGTGCGGGGTAGCACCGGTAGAGGTGCGGCTCGTGGGTGGAGGTCGGGTTGTGTCCGGATAGGTACATGGGTCGGGTTAAGAAGGTGATTAGGAAGGGATTTGGTCGGGTTAAGAACGTGATTAGGATGGGGTGGTTCTAGAATAGCTATGCTAGAACCTCTTAAGGGGGGTTCGAGAATAGTCCTGCTCTCTCTATATATATATATACACACACACACACATTTAAATCGTCGTGTGCTTTGCAGCGGAGTGATTAGATGAAAGGAATGTCCGCAAAATACACAATAAATACTTAACACTTGCGAGGCCACCGTGCTACTTACATTTCGTAGTATACATTTCTAGTTGTAAAACCAACTTTGCAGTGAGGTACTGCGGCCCCATTATTTGAATCCTGAATATATATAGTACGTACGTTGTGCTTAGCGTGCATGGATAGCTATTACAAGTTAAAACAACGTGGAGTCGTCATCGACGTCGTTGATCCATCCGTACTTGTCAAGAAACGCATTGGCCGTGCTCTCCAGCGGGTACTCGTCGATGCATTCCGCCCACGCACCCTTGTCCGCCATGTCGCCCATCACATCCCACATGCAACTGTTACACTTGAACCCTGATCCGAAGGTCACCATGAGCACCATGTCCCTTTTCTTCAGCCTTCCCTTCGCCTCCATGTACGAGAGCACATACCACACGCTGCTAGCCGACGTGTTTCCCCAGCGGTGCAGCGTCATCCTTGACGGCTCTACGTCGACCTCATCAAGCCCAAAGTTCTTCTTCACGGCTTCGATCACCGCAACCCCGTCGGAGTGAAGGCAGAAATGGTCAACCCCGGTCTTCAGGTTGACGTTGATCTTGACGCGCTCCCGGCGCAAGAATTTCTGACGCATCAAGTCGGCGGCCAGTCGGAGGAGGTCCCTAAAAGGGAGGATCCGCGGCATAAGGCGTTTCAGGTTGGTGGCGAAGGCTCGGATGGCAGCTTTTGGGAGGGTTTTGTTGATGCTGAACCCGACGAGGTTGTCCGCGTCCTCACGCTGAAAGATGGCGGAGTATGCATCCTCGTTGGCCGCAACGGTGGCGCGCACGAGGTGACCTAGCTTTATCTTTGCACGCCGACGGAGCACGGGGTTGTTGGTGAGTAGCACCGCTGCGCCGCCACAATGGAAAAGGGCAAAGCCCAGCATCATGGACTTGTCCGTGCTATCATCGCTACTTGGGTGGAACCCTCCGCACCCCGCTCCATCACGCCCCGAGTTTGATCAGCAAATATCAACCCCTCGCTCTCGCAAGATCAATGTGTGGGAACACCTCAGCTTATAAGCACCGAAGCGGCAAACCCGTGACCCGCTCACCCTCTCAAGCCGTGACTGCAGCGCCTTTTCCCAAGGCAGTAGCACTCAAGTACCTCGGCACAACGCGCGAGGAACCCTCCGCACCCCGCTCCATCGGGAATGCGCTCACTCGCTGATTTTCCGGCGGTTAGCCTCTCCCGATGCAGCTCGAAGACGATAAGAAAGCACTGTGGGCCCCACGTTGGCTAAGGTCCCGGCCCCGGCAACCGATTCGGCATAACCGGGGTCATGACCAAGGGCTACTGTCGTCCCCGTGGAAACTAGGGTCCCCACTGGTCCGCCCCAACGTGGTCCACAGCTGCTTCCTCCCGAGGACAGCGGAGGTCAACGACCCATGGAAGACAACGTCAACGCCAAGATTCAATACATCAAGAGGCTCCCGCAAAGGCCCCGAGCCTTGCCGGGGGTGCGACCAGTCCACCCCGGGGGAGCACACGTTTGCGCCTAGGATACCTTTGCCCGGATGGGACGCACCATTAATACCAGGCCATCATTACCCCGGCAATAGCCATGGAGCAACCTTTGACCATCGCGCGGTCCCAAGACACCCGCGCGTGGTCTCAAGGCACCTTCGCGCGGTCCTGAGGCTAGGAGCCACGGCCACGCAACACGTGTCTTGGGCAGCGCGCGGAGGCTTGGAGCCTAGTCCGTGGACGGGCTCCGCCTCGACAGGACGGATCGTCGCCTAGGCCTGCCGAAGGTAATTATGAAGAAGCTACCCTCTACTGCCCTAGGCAGCAGTGCCACGTCTCGTCGACACTGCAGAGTGACAGAACGAACAAGACAACTCCATGCACCACTCCTCATAAACCCATAGGCTAGGCCGGTGCCAGACAGTGAAAATCGACGAAAATAACCTCCGGACGAAACTTAAGCCAAAAATAAACCTTTTTCAAAACTTATTTCAAAATTGACCCTTTTTTGTCGCGCCCGCACAGGAGGCGCTATCCATAACAGTGTAACGCCTATCATGGCGGCGCTACACTAGCTGGCAGCATGGCGCGGTGGGGCCGCTCGTCGGTTTATGTAGTGCCGCCAGTGGGGGCGTTGAGGTAGTCAGTATATCGCCGGCGTTGGGGGCGTTGACGTAGGCAGTATAACGCCCCCCGCCCCGGCCCTATTAGCGTTGCCCACTCGCATCGAACCGAATAGAACCACCCGACGGAAACATGAACAACAGGGGCGGCGGCGCGTTCTCTCTCTCCCCTCTCAAATCCTCCTTCTAAACCGGCCCGATCTGAAGACTTTGTCCGTGGATTTGATGACTCTATCCTTCCCCAAGGCAACCTCCTCCGATTCCCCCAATTTTGTCCAACTAATTTCTCTTATTTGCTCGAATTTTGGAACCCTAGATGAGAGCATTAGTTCATCCATAATTTCGATGACCATAACTCCCCCTTTTCCGGCGCTACTCCATGACTTAGTACCAGCTTAACACCAAAAGGTGCTGAAAATGGAATCTGAGATACAATATATCACAACAAAGGTCACACAATTAAATCCAACATGGATAGTACCACTACCGCCTTACAAGTCCAAGCTATAGATCCACGACATTACAAGTCATAAGATTCACGACAATACAAGTCCAATGGGGATACTAGCACAACCGCTTCCCCATTTTTTCACATCAATGTTGGAGGCTCTATTGAGTCCAACGTGGATACTTGCCCTTGCGATTTCCCGTCTCTTCATCCTCTTGTGCACGACGAGCTATCTCACGCTTTCTTGCCTGCTCAACCTCACAAGCCGCCTTCTCTTCACGCTTCTTCTTCTCTTTCTTCTCACATTCCGCCTCAACTTCTCTTTCCTTTCTTCATCATTCTTCCTCTCCTCCACACGGCGTCGTGCATAAGCTACCGCCCATTCCACCTCATGCTTGTGGTAGCTACTTTGAACCAAGTCTATCCACTTGAAGAAGGGGCAAAGGGGCGGCGGTGACTACAAGGAAATAAATATCATTAGCAATTTCAATATTTCAACCGCATTCTCATGGATATAGAGTAACACATACCTTCGAATGGTCGTAGAGATTTGCTGGTTCTTCCTTGTCCCTTGCATAGTTGGGACACAACCAAAACCTCCTTCCTCTAGTCTCATCCCAATCATCGGACTGCTTGGCTTTGCAAACATCTTGGCACCAACACTTGGGTGGATCCTCTTTAGGAGTCTCCACCGCCATCCTCCACGCCCACGGCCTCTCCAACCAGGTTGATGACCCCATACCTACAAAATTTAGCACACAATTTTGTTAGTACTATAAATTCCATTCATACCCATCAATATTGGGATCGACCACGAGAACCACCTCTACGACTTCTACGTCCACCAACTCGAAATTCGTCAAACATGGAAATGTGACCGCCTCGGTGACTTGTTCTGCCACCTCGGTGACTTGTGCTACCACCTCGGTGGCTTGTGCTACCGCCTCGGTGGCTTGTGCTGCCGCCTTGACCGCCTTGGTGACTTGTGCTACCGCCTTGGTGGCTTGTGCTTGCATCATTTCCCTTAGATCTTTTTCTCCTACTACAACCTCTAGTGTTGTGCCCACTATCATTGCATTGTCCACAACGTTGACTCTCACGAGGCTCCTGAAAATGTTGGTTGCCCCATTCTCTAAGGCCTCCTGCACCCCATGCGTCCATGTCATTTCTGAAACGTTTTGTCTTCCGTCTTCCCCTATTTTGCACCTTCAAATCTGGATCGGGCCATAGCTGAATGCCATGATATTCTGGCAAGTGCGATTGGTCAAAATAAGGTTGAAATCTACCCGCCCATGTCAACTTGGTTGCCTCGATCGAGTACTCGGACACCCTTACGGGATCCGTATATCCCACTTTTCTAATGCGAGCCGCCGTACGCAAATGGGAGCAAGGGAGGTGAAGCAACTGAGGCCTCATGCATGATCACAAACATTGCTTTAGCAAGACTTTGCACGCTCGCCCTCCGTGTTGCACACCACCTAGCGTGGTTCCACCTGGCTCATTGACTTGATAAATCCACTCGGTGTTATCAAAACACTGAGCTGTATTGGAGTCCGACTTCCTTGACTGGTATTCCATCCATTTGTCAACTTTAGGCGGATACTTGTACTTCTTTTTGTCCTTGTACTTTCCTTCAATCTGATCATTTGTTTCCTCACTGTAATTCTGAAAATACTCATTCAACTTGTCGAATGTATATTGAACTATTGTTGTCATGGGCAATGCACGGACACCCTTGAGCACATTGTTGAAACATTCCGCCATGTTGCTTGGCATGTCACCGTACCTCCTACCACCTTCAGCATAGGGCTCTAGCCCACTTCATTGCCAGAGACTCATGCCTACGTAGGAACTCTTGACCCCCCCCCCCCCCCCGCGTTTGTGAGAGTGAACAATCTATTGTACAATCTTGCAAAATGCCGACACAAAATGCCTCATGCACCACCGATGGTGCAAAGGAGCATGTCCGGGAATATCAATCTCCACCGCGTTGAGTATGCCTTGGTGGCGGTTTGAGATGACACAAACCTCTCTTTGTGGCTCAATTATCTTGGTCCTCACTAAACCCATGAACCACTCCCAATTTTTGTTGTTCTCCGCCGTCACCAAAGCAAAAGCCAACGGCAACAACCGATCATTGGCATCATGAGCTATAGCTACCAAAAGTGTGCCCTTAAACTGGCCGGTCAAGAACGTGCCATCCACGGAGATTACCGGCCGACAATACTTAAATGCCCTTATGCACTGCTCGAAAGCCCAAAATGCACGTCCAAATACATGGACGGTTGCACCATTGTACTTCCTTCTCTTCTCGCCAAAGGGCTCCACCACCCAATACATGCCCGGATTTGTAGCGGCCATAGCTCCCAACAACCTAGGGAGCCGGTTGTATGCTTGCTCCCAATCACCATACAACATCTTGAATGCGGCTTGCTTAGCCTTCCATGCCTTCCCATACTTCACCGAGTAACCAAATATTTCTTTCACCGTGTCCATGATAGCCTTCACCGTAAACTTGGGGAATGCTTGTATTGAATTGGAAAGTCTGTAGCCGATGAATTCGGAAGTTAGTTGCCGATGCTCGTCCTTCACTTCGACATCATTATCGTCCTTGTCACCACACATGTGAGTAGACACACATTTTTTCAGGATCCATTGAGGGCCCCTTTTTAATGGTCGTGCACGCACAATCCATGGACACCCATTATTCGCATCCTCACACTTAACCGTGTAGCGCTTGCTCATGTCGGAGTGAACCACTCTAAATGGTCGATAATACTTAACCGCATACTCCTTGATCCATGTCTTCAATTCCAAGAAACTTTCAAACTTCACTCCCTCACTAATGCCATAATTTTCGGGAGCCATATCCTTCTTCGAACTTGGCCTTGGTCCAAGCAATTTTCCCTTGCCACCATCAACCACGGCTTTATCCGCGAGACTAAGATCACGGAACAATGATGTCCGATGATCCCGACCCGTCACCTTCTTGAATACTTCGGCTTCTTTTGCCGTGAACCCATCCTCATCAACATCTTCCTCGGGACCTTCGTCTTCCGATTCCGATGCATAGCATCGGTTATAAGGGATGTCATGGTCCATTTCCTCTTGCACGCAATTAGTCTCCACGTTACCAATATCATTGTTATGAAGCTCATCCTCCAACTCATCCTCCGATTCGTCATTTTGAATCGGGCTTGAAGGTGGGATCCTCTCACATTGGGTCAATGTAGGTTGGCTCAATTCATGTTGGGTCATCGGAGGTGGGCTCGACGTTGTCTCATACACTTCATGGCCATGAGGTGCCTCATATTGAACTAGGCTCCTAACATCATGTACGGATGCACACCGGTTCAAGTCAAACTTTTTTGTGGCAAATACCTCAAGAGCCTTGTCTTGAGATCCCGCCACCATCTCCTTATATACACTCCAACAAGACTCGGAGTTGAGAGGCATGGTCTTCCAACGAGAGTGCATTGCAAATCCAACATTGTGCCTTCCCTCCAAAGTAACTACATCATTTGGGTCCGTCCAATTAAATGCAAGCCTCACTTTTTCCACAACCTCTGCATAGTTTGGACTACGGTCAAACACCAACACTTTCTCTTCCGGGTCATGCTCAACATTGCCTTTTAAAAATGCATCCTTGTCCACATGATGAACACTAACCATTCTCTCCATCTAAAAAAATTATTGCACCGATCGAAATGCATTAAATGATAGGGATATTACACTAAGCTATGCATTGTGTAATACATACAATAACAAAATATAGCTACTCATTTTAAGTCTAAATCTAGCCATTAAGCACTAACCCTAACTAAATCTACCTCATTCACTAGATCTATCAAAAAACCTATGAATCAAAGCACAACACTAACTAAATCTAGCTCATTAACTAGATCTAACAATAAAGTCAAGAAAAAACCACACATTTTACCTCATATTAAATTTTTAGGGTTTCCAAGATCTACACCAATGCCAACAAATTGGGAGATTTCAATTGGAAAAAAAGAAGTAGGATGGGGGAGAGTACCTCTTGCTGTCGGCACAGTGGAAACCAGGGTACCACGGGCCGGCCTGCCAGGGCCCACAAGATTCTTCAGACGATTTCGCTAAGGACCAGGCTCTCCAAGCCTGGCGAGCCTCGCGAGGGACCTTTTCTCCACGCCGAGGGTTTTCTCCCTTGGCGAGGGACCACTCCTCGAGAGGGCGTCTTGGACGCCACCTGCAATTCTTCTAAGGACCAAGCCGAAGGGCTCGGCGAGGCCTTTTTCCTCGCGGGGTTCCTTCCTCTCGAAGCCGGTTCTGCCTCCACGGCAGAACGCACATGGGCTCTGCACCCTCCGCAGAGTGACGACCGCGCCAGCGCGCGGTGATGGCAGCGCCACAGTTGCCGTTCTTATGTATAAAGGAGTCAAGAAAGCTGCACCGAGCAAAGAAGCCCCAAGGATTGCCACTTTGGTGATAAGGGAACCGTCTGCAGCTACGCTCCAAGGGCGACGTCACCGTGGGACCCGTCCCACCTCAGCAGCGCCATCCCACCGTCTTGGTTGGCCGGTGGCCTTTTCCAGCTTTGGTGACGCAAGGTTAGCAAGTAGCCATTGTTAGCCACCTCGAGCTCTCCGAGCTCCCCTTGTACTGTGACCTCTCCAAGCAGTGCAATACACCAAAGCAGGACGTAGGGGTTTTATCTCCCAAAGAGGGCCCTGAACCTGGGTAAGACCGTGTGTTCATCTCTGCAGTGTTGTCCCGCAGCGAGTCCGACGAGCACCGTCGCCAGAGCACGTTGAGGGTTGTTTGACTCCGCGTTCAACCCCTTACTCGATACCTCTTGAGACACACCCAGTTCCTGGGACAGTTCTCCGACATTTGGCGCGCCAGGTAGGGGGCTGAGGCGCGTCTTCAACCTCGACACAGCCATGGCCGGCTCTCACGCCGAACGTCTCGCTCGCCGGACGGCTAGCACCGCCACCGCTCCTGCAGGCTGCCCGCGCGGTCGCCCGCGCGGGGGTGATGCTCCGGAACGCCACGTCGACCCCGAGCCCCGCATCGAGCACCCAGAGGACGACCACGACGACCACACCGAGGGCGACCTCGGCGAAGAGGAGGCTTCCTCTCTGCACCCGTCGTGAGACCGTGCTGCCTCCTCGCTGGCCCGCCCTGCGCCCAACCCGGCAACTGCGCTTCTCATGGCGCAGGAGCTGCTGCAGTACCGTCCCACGCCGGAGGCCCAAGAAGCCTAGCTTAACCGCCTCTCGGAGCTCGTCGGCGCCGCTCGCGTTGTCGCTCCTGCTCCGTCCTGTTCGCTGGTTCCCTCAGCGCGCATGGGGGACGTGGCGCACGGCACCCCTCCCGCGCCACCTCTTCATCCTGCGCCCGCTCCTGCTCCAGTTCCACCGCAACCTGCTCCAGCGGGGGCTCCTCCTCGCGACAACCGCGCTGCATCGCACGCGTCGTCGCCGCACGACTGCCAAATCATGCAGCGAGCCCCCGAGGACGCACGCGTGAGCATCGAGCGCCAGCAGGACCGCCACAACCGCGCCGTCCAGGACGTCGCCACCGCGGGGCGTCACCTCCGCGCCACCCTCGCCAGCGGCCCGGTCACCTACGGCACGACGGCTACGTTCACTCGCAGCCTCCATCGTGTTGTCTGGCCAGTCAAGTTCAGGCCGGACCTGCCTCCGCGCTACGACGGCAAGAACAACCCCTTGGAGTTTCTGCAGCTCTACACTCTGGCCATCCAGGCCGCCGGGGGTAACAACAAGGTCATGGCGAACTGGTTCCCCATGGCCCTCAAGGACTCCGTGTCCTCACGGCTCACCAACCTCCCCGCCGAGTCCATCAACACCTGGGAGGATCTCTGTCGGTGCTTTGTCGCCAACTTCAAGGGCACGTACGAGCGCGGCCTCACGTACAACGACCTCCGCGCCGTGCGTCAGAAGCCTGGCGAGACCCTCCGCAAGTACATCCAGCGCTTCAGCCAGGTGCGCAATAAGATCCCCAATGCCACCGACGTGTAGGTCATTTCGGCCTTCCAGGCTGGAGTCACGGATGTGCGGATCCTTGAGAAGCTCGGCATCCACGACAACATCACCACTATCGTCAAGCTCTTCGACTTGGCGGACAAGTGCGCCAAGGCTGAGGAGGGCCGCTTGTTCATCAAGAACGAGCCAGGGGACCCCGCCGAGGGGTCCAAGAAGAAGAAGAAATCCACCGAGAAGCGCAAGACTACTGCGGTCCTCGCAGCTGAGCCTGATGCCAAGCAGCCTCGCGTTGCCGCTCCAGCCGCGGGACCCGAGAAGAAAGATGATCGCCCCTTCTGCGTCTACCACAACAGGCATTCCCATGCCACCGAGGACTACTACGACCTCAAGAGGCTTCATGAGGCTCGCGAGGCGCACGAGCGGGAGCAGGGCCGCGGTGGCCGCGGCGGCGGCCGCAGCGGCCGCGGGGGCGACGCTGGAACAACAACTACAACAACAACTACCAGCAGAACCCCCAAGCCAACGCCGTCCAGCCCGCGAATGACAACCACCCTGCCGAGACTCCTGAGGGGTATCAGGTGCCTCGTGGGGTCGCTTGCATCCTCGGCGGGTCTCAGGCCCCTCTCTCCAACCGCTACTTCAAGCAATTCGCTCGCGAGCTCGTAGCAGCCCTCCCTGGGGTTGAGGCCTCCAGGCCCCTCAAGTGGTCTCAGTGCCCCATCACTTTCGACTCCGGCGACCACCCCAAGTCCACTTCAACTGTTGGCACCATCCCATTGGTTTGCACCCCCACCATCAACAACATCGCCGTCTCTAAGACGCTCATTGATGGGGTGCCGGCCTCAACATCATCTCTGTCGAGACATTCGAGAAGCTCCAGGTGCCCTACGAGCGGCTCATGCCCACCAGGCCCTTCTCGGGGGTGACAGAGGGCCTCACGACTCCTTTGGGGCAAGTGAGGCTCGCGGTCACTTTCGGCACTCAGGCCAACTACCGCACCGAGCTGATCGACTTCGACGTCGCGCACATCGGCCTGCCCTACAACGCCATCCTCGGCTACCCCGCCCTCGCCAAGTTCATGGCGGTGACCCACCACGCCTACAACCTCGTCAAGCTCCCTGGCTCTGGTGGCACCATCGTCATCCGCGGCATAGTCTCAGACGCCGTGTACGCTGCGCAAGCGGCCTACAAGGCTGCCGCGGTGGCGTCTCCCACTGACGAGGATGACGAACCCCTCCCGAGGCCCCCCACGAAGAAGAAGCAGTTGTTCTCTCAGGAGAAGGCTGCGATGAAGCAAGTGCCTCTTGAGGCAAACGGCTCGGGGGCTAGCGTCACCATCGGCGCCAACCTGCCTCCCAAATAGGAAAGCGCGCTCGTCGCCTTCCTCAGGGCAAACTCTGACATGTTTGCTTGGACACCGTCAGATATGTCCGGAGTACCGAGGGAGGTGATCGAGCACCACTTAGCCGTGTGTCCAAACGCACGCCCCGTGAAGCAAAAGGCGCGGCGCCAGGCGCCAGAGAAGCAAGATTTCATCGTCCAAGAAGTGGAAAAGCTGAAGAAGGCCAGCATCATCAAGGAAGTGGTCCACCCCACTTGGCTCGCCAACGGTGTGGTCGTCCCCAAGCACACCGGAGGAAGCCGCCTCTGCATCGACTTCACCGACCTCAACAAGGCCTGCCCCAAGGACCCCTATCCCCTCCCGAGGATCGACCAGATCGTGGACTCCACCGCCAGCTGCGCACTCCTCTGTTTTCTGGATGCCTTCGCAGGCTATCACCAGATCAATATGGCGAAGGAGGATGAGGAGAAGACAGCATTTCTCACCCCTTGTGGTGTGTTTTGCTACGTCTGCATGCCCTTCGGCCTGAAGAATGCCGGCGCCACGTTTCAGCGCCTCATGAGGATCGCCTTGGGGGCTCAAATGGGGAGGAATGCAGAGGCCTACGTCGACGACATCGTGGTCAAGACCCGCGAGAAGAACACGCTCATCCAGGACCTCGAGGAGACCTTTGCCAACCTGCGCAAGGTAAACATCAAGCTGAACCCCGCCAAGTGCGTCTTCGGGGTTCCTTTAGGCAAGCTCCTCGGGTTCCTGGTGTCTCATCGCGGCATTGAAGCCAACCCCGACTAGATCAAGGCCATAGAGCAGATGCAGCCTCCTCGTCGCCTCAAGGACATGCAGCGCCTAGCGGGATGTATGGCCAGCCTTGGCTGTTTCATCTCCAAGTTCGTCGAGAGGGCGCTGCCATTTTTCAAGATCATGAAGAGGTCCGGTCCTTTCAAGTGGACCCCTGAAGCAGCAAAGGCCTTTGAGGACCTGAAGAAATATCTGGCGAGCCCACCCATCATGGTTGCCCCACGCCCTCGCGAGCCTCTGAAGCTGTATCTTGCAGCCACTCCTCAGACGACAAGCGCGGTCTTGGTGGCTGAAAGGGAAGAGCCAGTCCTCGCCAAGCAGAGCTCTGCCTCGCCAAGCCCAGAACTCCTCGACAAGGAAGCAGCCTCGTCAAGCCTCCAGCCTCTCGCCGAGCCTCCACAAGTGGGGCCTCAAGAAAACCTCGCCGAGGACTCCACCGAGCCTCAAGAGGAGCCAGCCGCTGCCACGCCAACAACCACCCTCGTCGAGCATCTCGTCTACTTCGTCAGCACAGTGCTGCGGGATGCTCGCGAGCGCTACCCTATGCAGCAAAAGCTCCTCTTCTCACTCCTCAGCGCCTCCAGGAAGCTGCGCCACTACTTTCAGGGTCACCCCATCAAGGTGGTCACCTCGTACCCCCTGGAGCAAGTCCTGCGCAACCCAAACGCGATAGATCACGTCGCAAGCTGGGGCATCGAGCTGCAACCCTTCGAGCTGGAGTTTGACACCACAAGAGTCATCAAGGGCAGGGTGCTGGCTGATTTCATGGCCGAATGGACGGACACGCGCGAAGAAGAGCCTCCAGAGGAGGAAGCTACAGCCTCAGGAGGGACGAAACCAGGCTACTGGACCATGCATTTCGACGGCGCCTTCGCGGCCCGGAGTGCAGGGGCTGGTGCCGTCCTGACCTCACCAACAGGCGACAAGCTCTACTACGCCGTCCAGCTATGCTTCAAGGACAACGACAAGGTCTCCAACAACATCGCTGAATACGAAGGCCTCCTCGCCGGGCTCAGAGCCACCATTGCCCTCGGCATCAAGCACATCCTCATCAAGGGCGACTCCCAGCTCCTTGTCAACTTCTCCAACAAAAGCTACACGCCTAAGGACACCTACATGGTGGCCTACCTTGAAGAGGTACGCAAGCTGGAGAAGCACTTCAGGGGCATGGAGCTCAAGCACATCCCGCGAGCAGAAAACCAAGAAGCAAATGATCTCGCCAGGCGATCAGCAAGATGGGAAGCCCAGAAGCCTGGAGTTTTCGAGGAGAGACTCACCAAGGCCTCAGTCAAGCAACCAGCGGCCAATATCAGCATCAACGAGGAGCTCCCACCAGCCCCATCAAGTGGAGCACCAAACTGTGGGTTGCCCTCAGGCGACCGCCTGCTGATGACCCTGGTACGCCAAGACACTGGCTGGATCGACGAGATCAAGAGCTACCTGCAAGACCAAGTCCTCCCAGAAGACGACGCAGAGGCCGAGAGAATTGCTCGCCAGGCCAAGTCCTACTGCCTCCACGACGGAGACCTGTACTGCAAGCGCCCCAATGGGGTTGCGTTGCGGTGCGTCCCTGTCGAGGAAGGCCACCAGCTCATCAATGACATCCACAGCGGCGAGTGCGGACACCATTCTTCCTCGCGCACCCTCGCAGGCAAGGTCTTCCGGAGTGGCTTCTACTGGCCTTCAGTGCTTCAAGATGCAGCCACAATCGTCCAATCCTGCGACGCCTGCCAATTCCACGCCAAGCAAATTCACCAGCCCGCGCAAGGGCTCTAGACTATCCCGCTCTCCTGGCCGTTCGCGGTCTGGGGGCTGGACTTGCTGGGGCCTTTCCCGCGAGCGCTCGGGGGCTACCGCTACCTCTACGTCGCCATCGACAAATTCACCAAGTGGCCTGAGGTGGAACCCGTGCGCACCATCCCGGCGAAATCAGCGGTCAAGTTCATCAGGAGCCTGGTCTGCCATTTTGGCGTGCCCAACCGCATCATCACCGACAACGGCTCGCAATTCATCAGCGGCGCCTTCAAGTCCTACTGCGGCAGCCTCGGCACCCAAATCTGCTACGCCTCGATGGCTCACCCACGAAGCAACAGGCAGGCTGAGCGAGCCAACGCCGAGGTGCTCAAGGGCCTCAAGACGAGAAGCTTCAACCGCCTCAAGGCCAGCGGCAAGCACTGGATCGATGAGCTCCCCTCGGTGCTCTGGTCCATCCGCACCACGCTGACAAAGCCTACTGGTGAGACGACGTTCTCCCTCGTCTATGGCGCTGAAGCCGTTCTCCCCAGCGAGATCACCCACGGCTCTCCACGAGTCTTGGCCTTCAAGGAGGCTGTGCTGGACGGACTCCGCAACGACGACCCGCTGCTGCTTGAAGGGCTCCGCCGCAATGCGGCCCTGAGAGCGGCAAGGTACCAGCAAGACCTCCGTCGCTACCACAGCCGCCACATCCGGCCGCGCACTCTCGAAGCAGGAGACCTTGTCCTGAGGAAAATCCTCTCCAGGGCAGGCCTCCACAAGCTCTCGCCAATGTGGGAAGGCCCCTACAGAGTTGTGCACATCGCCAGGCCTGGCTCTGCGCGGCTCGAGACGGAGGACCGTATCCCTGTCGCCAATCCCTAGAACATGCAGCACCTGCGCAAGTTCTACCCCTGATCGCCCCCGGCGAGCAATTTTTTGCATCAAGGGAGAGCCACGCGCCATCATCCTCCACGAGGAAAAACTTCGGGCTCCCCTCTCTACTATACGTTGCCGCGGGCCGTTCGAGAAGACTCCCAAGCCACCACGCCTCGGCAAGGTGACTTCTTCAAGCACCATGCCTTGGCGAGGTGGATCCCCATGCCGGACATGGTGGACCGCAGGCTCAAAGCCACCCCCGCATAGGGGCCCCCTCTCTGAGCTCTCTCTACATGCGTCGCCACGGGCCGCGAGAGTCTCAGCCACTGAATGTGGAACCCCATGCCTGACATGGCGGATTTTTTGTGCTTCTGGCCACGCCAGTGTAATGAACCTATGTTTCAGGTCAATTTGAACCTTTGCACATCGCGCCAGCATATGTTGTTGCTTCGGTAAGCTGTTATTTTATTGCTTTTCATTCTCGCTCGTATGATCCCTCCTGTGTATCTCACGAGCGGGGGCTAGCATGGTGCCATGCCACGGGAGCATCCCGGCAGCGCCTCAAACCCAAGGGATCCGAGCTCTGAACTCACGGGTCAGCTCTCATGCATGTCAACTCCCAAGGAGCTCTGAACTCATGGGTCAGCTCCCGTGCACGTCAACTCACCAAGGACCTTGGTGCCTGTTCTCCTCGCGAGACACACATGAAGGAACCTACGAGCGCGCATGAGTTATCTAGCTATGTATTGCTTGTGGGTACGCCTATTTGGCCAAGCGCAGGAAAGCAGGCTCGCCAAGCCTCAGGCAACCTCAGGAGAAAAACGCCTCGCAAGGGAACCAACACCCTCTCCAAGGCAAAAATGCCTCGCCAAGCTAAGTCCAAACACTTGGTCGATTTTCCTTTCGCTGGTTTTTGCCCCTCGAGCCTCTTTTCTCTCTCCTACGCCTCATGGGCTGCTTGCGCGTTAAAGGGGAGGCCCGAGCATCGCGACTCGGGAACTCTTACTTCTCGAGGCCTCACGCACCCCCCGGCCTTGTGGAGCCCTGACTCTCACATACCGAAGCGGCGGTGGTGTAGCGCTAAGAGAGGGTCCTAAGACGTAGAGCGAAAAAGACATGAAGGGGAAAGACAAAAGCCTCCCGAGGGACATTCACAAGCACATTCCAATAAGCTTAAAGCAAGTCTTTACAAAGCTATTACAATAAAATGCTAAGATAGTTCGTGCCCCTGCACGTCCAGATACAGGAGGGAGCTCAGGCCGTCGCGCCTCCTGAGGTGCCCGCTCCGTCCACGGCAGCCTCCGCCTCCTCCTCCAGGGCATCCTCCTCGTCGTCGCCTTCGTCTTCATCGACCAAGACTTGGTCATATTTCTTGGCGTACGCCTCGGCGGCTTTCCGCGCCTTGTCGCTGGTGTCGACCGGCGCCGTCACGGCCTCGAGGTCAAGCGAGGGCTGGAGCCTCACGAGGTTGCTGAAGATGCGGCAGGTTGCGATGACGAGGAGATCACGACTCTCCTCCACGACATGCTCGTCGAAGCCCTTCGCGGTCTCTTCAAGCCTTCCAAGGAATTGCTTGAAGAAGAGCGTGTACGTGGCCTCGTCGTCACTCCCCCCCGTGGCAAAGTTGGGGACCTCGATCCTCAGGTCGTCCCCAACGGCGCGCGCACGGAGTACCAGGTCGTGGAGCATGCGCTGGCGTTGGCGCGACATGGTCCGGCCGACCTGCGCGTTGTCCCGTGCCTGCTCCACGAGGTTCACGACCAGCCCCACCTGCTGGTGGAGCTCGCTCAGGTCCTTCTTCAGGGCGGCAACCTCCTTCTCCACGCGAGCTTGCGCCTCCTTAGCGCGCTGAAGGCGGGAGGCCATCTCTTTCTCCTGCTTCTCGAGCCCCTCGATCTGGTGCTGGAGCTTGTTGCGTTTCTTCATGAAGCGCTCCTCTTGCTTCTTGGCCTTTGCGTCATAATCGTTGGCGAGATTTTGGCGGATGAGGTTGACCCGGGTGTCAGCCTCATCCTGGATTCTTTTCTGTTTCACCGCGAAGTCGGTGTTGGCCTTCTCGTGGCGCTCCGCGTAGGTGGCCTCGTTCTTGGCCACCAGGCCCTCGCGTTCCTGCAACTGCCCCTCGCGGGTGGCCTGGTCCTCCTCGAGCAGCTGGACCTGCTCCTCGCGCTGGCGCAGCTCCTTCTCGCGGAGGAAGAGCTCTCCCTCACGTCGCGTCAGCTCTGCCTCGTGTGGCGCCAGCTGCCCCTCGCGAGCATCCAGCAGCTCGCGGAGCTCCTTCAAGCTGGCCTTTACGACCTCGAACTCAGCGGCGAATTTCTGCTCCGCGGCCGCTATCTCCTGCTGCTTGAAGGCGGTCTCCATCTCGAGCGCCTACCGCGTGGCGTCCAGCTGGTCCATGACCTCCACCTCCTCCCGCTTCACGCTGTCACGGGTCTCCTTGGAGAAGCGCATCGCCTCCTCGCGTGCCACCTGGGCCATCGCGTCATGACGGCGGCACATCTCCACCCTCTCAAAGAGGAGGGCCCAGGCTTCGTCAAGCTTGGCTCGCTCCTCTGCCCTGGCAAGTTCTTCCTCGGCAAATTGCGCCTCCAACTCGTCGAGTGTCTTCCGCGCTTGGCCGAAGACGACGCTGCGGCGGGCCGCGCGAGGGCGCGGCTCCCGCAGCGCCAAGGTCCCCGCATCGCCGCGGGATGCAGAGGCATCGACGCTCATCGAGGCACCCGGGGCGCCCTGCCTCGGGCTCACGGCCGCTTCTGATGCGGCCTGGGGGCTCGTGTGGGCGCCTCGCTCGCTGCCCTCGTCAAGAGCCCTCTTGGGGCTGGGCGTCCTCTCGCCCCCGGTTCCGGCGTTCACTGACTCCGGAGGCGCCTCCACCTCCTGCTCCTTAGGGGCGCTCCCCGCCCCTTTCGTGGCGGCCGCGTCCACCACGGCCTCGGGCGCGTTAGCCCTTCTTGTGGGAGCCTCCTCCCCCTCCGGGGGCGGCTCCATGATGATCTCTTCATCCACCCTCTCCTCCTCCGTCGTCTCCTACTGTACGGGAGGAGTAGCAGCCCGAGTTGGCGGCGGCGCCACCTCTTCGATCACCTCCTCTACGCGATGCTCGCCCGCGGGAAGGGTAGCAGCCCGAGCCGGCGACGGCGCCGCCTCTTCAACTACCTCCTCCGTGCGGTGCTCACCTGCGGGAGGAATAGCCACCTGCTGTGGCTCGTCGGCCGCGGGCGTCTCCACGGCAACGCTGGCGGTCTCCCCAAGCTTGCGGAGCCGCCGCCTCTTCGACGCCGCAGTTTTGCTGAAAGAAAGACAAGCAGAGGTCCTTCAGGAGGGTGTTCAAAAGCAAAATAGCAAAGGAAGAAGAAGGACCAAAGCTTACTCGTCGGCCATCCTCCACACCCTCTTCTTCGCCTTGGGTGGATGGAGGTTGCTCGCTCTGGCCTCCTCGTGAGGCGCTCCAGCCTCCTCACGAGGAGCACCCCTCGCAGCGGCGGCTTTCGGGTCGTGGATGGCCTTGGTGCGTGGCTCGCAGCGCCCTCCCCTGCTGCCGCTCTCCTCCTCCTCTACGGTGCACCGGGAGGGAGCCACGCGGAAGGCAGCTTCGTCATCGCTGGAGGAGATCACATGGAGGTCCTCGCCAGCCAGTGCGCTCCTTGAGGAGCCCGCGTCGCCTCCCGAGGGGTCGGCGCCTCTCGAGGCCTCGTCCTCGCCAGAGGGGTCGGCGCCTCTCGAGGCCACGTCCTCGCCAGAGTCTTCTCCTTCGTCCGGCTCCGGCGACTCGTCCATGTGCTCCGGCTCCGCCGCCCACGGGTTGGTGCGGGGCCCGTGGTGCCCTGCGGGCACGATGCCCCATTCGTCGAACACAGGCAGGCGCTTGCGGTGCCCCTCCACGCTTTCTTCAACAAAGTTGAAGAGCGTCTTGGCCTCTTCGCTGGTGGGAGACGGGACGTCCGTCGTGGCGAAGAGGATCCCCATGATCGGGTACAGCACCTCCGGCTTGAAGTTGTCCTCGCACAAGCGCATCCTATCCTCCTTGCCCGTGTACCGCCACACCGGCTCTGAATGCCACTGGAGGGGGGCGATGCGGCGCCTCGTGAAGTCATTCACCACCATCTGGCCGGTGAGCCCGCCAACGCGAAGCCTCCGTATGCACTCGTACACCGCATCAAGCTTCGGGCCCTCGAAGTCTGCGCTCGCCCAGCGCGCCCACTTCCTCGGCGGCGCCACGGGCACCTCCAGGAGAGGGTTGGTCCCCTTGGTGTCGACGAAAAACCACCGCTTGCGGAAGTCCTCCACCTTCTTCGTCACCTTGGTGATGGCGTTCTCACCGCACCATGCGATGGGAATGTAGTTCTCGCTTCTGGCGGCGGCGATGCGGAAGGAGACGCACCCGAGCCGCTTGTTCGACGCGGTGTTCCGGAGGGAGTAGAAGCTGCGGAAGAGCGCCACCGAGGGACGGATGCCAATGTAGGCCTCGCAGAGGTAGGCGAAGATGGGGTAGTACCCCTCGGGAAGCCTGCTGCCGGCCGGCCTCATCTCGGTGGCGCCGTGCTCGTTGGTGCTCGAGGCCGCTAGGTAGCGCACCTTTGCAATCACCGCCGAGTAGATGCGGGTTTCCGGCAGCGCCCCCTCAAGTGCGGCACCCCGCGCCGCCGCCGCAGACTTGCCGGCCTGCGTCATGGCCTTGCCTTTCTGGTCGGCGGTTGCTTTATTGGGCGCCATGGATGCGGTGGAGATGAAGACCCTGGAGTTGGAGTGCTCTGAGAAGAAGGAGCTGTTTGGGGGAAGAGTGCGGCGGAGTAATGGGAGAAGTGATGGGCGCAGTTGACCGGTTCATTGACCGGTTGCCCGGGACGTGGTAGGCCCCACCGGGTCGCCCGTTGAAGACGAGGAGATCGTGGCCGCGGGCGCAACCATTGCGCCACACGTGTCACGGCCCAGGCAGGCATCTTTGGGCCCCCGACGCTTCGCCTGCATCCATGGCCTTCGGCATGCCCATCGCGGGCCCGGGGGCTACTGTCGGCACAGTGGAAACCAGGGTACCACGGGCCGGCCTGCCAGGGCCCACAAGATTCTTCAGAAGATTTCGCTAAGGACCAGGCTCTCCAAGCCTGGCGAGCCTCGCGAGGGTTTTTCCCTTGCGAGGGACCTTTTCTCCTCGCCGAGGGTTTTCTCCCTTGGCGAGGGACCACTCCTCGAGAGGGCATCTCGGACTCCACCTGCAATTCTGCTAAGGACCAAGTCGAAGGGCTTGGCGAGGCCTTTTGCCTCGTGGGGTTCCTTCCTCTCGAAGCCGGTTCTGCCTCCGCGGCAGAACGCACATGGGCTCTGCACCCTCCGCAGAGTGACGACCGTGCCAGCGCGCGGTGACGGCAGCGCCACAGTTGGCGTTCTTTTGTATAAAGGATTCAAGAAAGTTGCACCGAGCAAAGGAGCCCCAAGGATTGCCACTTTGGTGATAAGGGAACCGTCTGCAGCTACGCTCCAAGGGCGACGTCACCGTGGGACCCGTCCCACCTCAGCAGCGCCAGCCCACCGTCCTGGTTGGCCAGTGGCCTTTTCCAGCTTTGGTGACGCCGCTCGCCTGCCATGGACCGTGTCCATGGACTCCACCTTTATCGTGCACCCTGCCTCCTCCTTCGTCGCCATGTGGTAACCCTTCCCGCCCAAATGTTTGGGCGGAAGAGGTCCAAGACGCCTATAAAAGGAGGGGGAGCATGTTCGGGCAAAGGGAAAAATCTTTGCTCAACCCTAGATCTGAGCTCTGCAAGGTTAGCAAGTAGCCATTGTTAGCCACCTCGAGCTCTCCGAGCATTCCAAATCCAACATTGTGCCTTCCCTCCAAAGTAACTACATCATTTGGGTCCGTCCAATTAAATGCAAGCCTCACTTTTTCCACAACCTCCGCATAGTTTGGACTACGGTCAAACAACAACACTTTCTCTTCCGGGTCATGCTCGACATTGCCTTTTAAAAATGCATCCTTGTCCACATGATTAACACTAACCATTCTCTCCATCTAAAAAAAATATTGCACCGATCGAAATGCATTAAATGATAGGGATATTACACTAAGCTATGCATTGTGTAATACATACAATAACAAAATATAGCTACTCATTTCAAGTCTAAATCTAGCCATTAAGCACTAACCCTAACTAAATCTACCATATTCACTAGATCTAACAAAAAAACTATGAATCAAAGCACAACACTAACTAAATCTAGCTCATTAACTAGATCTAACAATAAAGTGAAGAAAAACCACACATTTTACCTCATATTCAATTTTTAGGGTTTCCAAGATCTACACCAATGCCAACAAATTGGGAGATTTCAATTGGACAAAAAGAAGTAGGATGGGGGAGAGTACCTCTTGCCACGTAGGGGAGCCGAAATCCACGAAGAAACTTCACCTAAATGGAAGGATTTGAGGGGGAGGTGAGTGGGGGGAGTGAGAGGGAGAGAGAGGGGTTGTCTGCCTTGGGAGGAACAGAAAACTGGCTCTGGTCGCGGGGAAGGAGGCCACTCGCGACGAGAGCCAATAAACTGATGCCGAGAGGATAGCGCCCCCATAAAGGGAGTTGAACTTGTGAGTTCAACTCCGGTGTGTCCGGCGCTACATAATCGGGTCTGGGCCCATCCCGCCATGCTGGCAATACCATAGCGCCGCTACAGCCGGCGCTGCCCTATGTTACATAACTCCCCTCGTGCAGGCGCTACCAAAAAGGGTTAGTTTTGAAAATAGTTTCGAGATAGGTTTATTTTTGGCTGAAGTTTCACCACGTGGTTATTTTTGGTCATTTCACTGCCAGACACCGCCTCCTCCCTCCAATCATGTATAAGGTAGCGGCTGTGTCAACCCCTTGCAATATAAAAGGAAGTCCAACGCTACCCAAGCGAGACAGACCACCTACATACACACACCAAGTCCTCAAACCCTGCGTCCAAACTAGTTCTTGGATACCGGCCAGATGGCAAGACGTACCTTTGTAACCTTCGCATTCGTCGCTCCAATAACCAGACAAGCAGGACGTAGGATTTTACGCCTCGCGGCGGCCTGAACCAGGGTAAAATCCAGTGTCTCGAGATCCTTCGTGTGAGATTGTCTTTCGCGTATTGCGCCGAGAGCGGTGTTTTGGCTCCCGGGCTCCAGGGAGCCCGGTATTTTGAAAAAATAGAAAAGCACATTTTTCTGTTTCAAAAAAATGTGAAAAAAATCATAGGTGTAGGTACTGTGGAGACACACGTCCGTGAATTTTTTTGTCTTCAAATTTGATGTATTCTGCTCTGTGTAAAAAAGACAAATTCTGACAGATTTCAAAATTTTGAATCTGGGTATGTTGATTCAGAAATTTGTCTTTTAGATCTAGCCCAGAATAAACCGAATTTGAACTTGAAATTTGGCACGCTTGTAGATCTAGGTGATATCTACACCTGGTATTTTTTTGTTGATTTTTGGAAACCAAAATGTGCGGATTTTCAAATTTTGAAATACCGGGCTCCCTGGAGCCCGGGTTCCAAACTGACTTTCCGGTATTGCGCCCCTAAACCGAACCTGAAAGGGGGTGAGTATCACTCCCGGTGTCCGCCCGAGAGGACGCGACACTATCGTCCTGAGTAGGGATGGCACCCGCAGGGTATGGGTGCGGGTGGAGCCACCCCATATCCTTACCCGTGACTCCCGAGAGTTTGCCCATCACCCGTACCCATAACCGTAAGCGGGTACAATATTTTCCCATACCCTTCACCCGACAGGGTAAAGGGATACCCGCGGATAAAAATACCCACATTTACAACACATATCAATTGAGACAGAAAAAAGAGGTAAGATAATATGACCATACATAGTCATAAACAGCAACACATTGTCCACACTATTAAATTCATTAACTCACAACAAAATATTGAAATAATTTAACCATACATAAGGCCATAAAATAAGCATTACAATAAAGTGTTGACACTATAACAAGTTCAACCAAAATAAACTCGAGCAATCCAGCAATAGGAAAAAAATCTGTGACACATCATCGATCGTGGCTCACCTTGAGTTGAACCGCCTACTGCCTATGTGGGATTAGAAAATTAGGTTAGTTTAATTAAACTAAGTCCCACTTGATAGAATTTATATGGGTACCAGGGCACGCGGGTATGGGTTATGCAATCCCATGCCCGTACACGCTCTGCCCGATGGGCACAAGATTTCCCTATTTATATACCCATTGGTATTTTTTAGTCCCAAACCCTTACTCTAATAGGGTTTTTACCCGCAGGGTACGCGGGCACAGGATACCCATTGCCATCCCTAGTACTGAGAGACTTGAATAGGATATGTATATCATCGACAGTACCGCGCGCGGCCCTGGACTTGATCAAGGGTCCCACGTTCTCTCCTTGGCTGGCTGGGCATGCGTATCGAAACCTAAACAAAGTGCATGCATATAATTAGTCTAGTGCGTACGTCTCCTTGGGTGCAAACTGGGTGGGCCTCGAACAAACAAATAATCGGCGCCCTAATCAGATCTGATGCATGCGTATCAAAACAAAAACACATACTATTTGATATGATCGGTAACAATGTGAACATCAACCCGAAGAGATGTGCAACAAAAATCTTCTGTGGGTGATCAGCCGCACTAGTAGAAAAATGGCCATCCGTCCGGAGCTTTAGTCCCGGTCGTGTTTGGGCCCGGGACTAATCTGATCATTAGTCCCGGTTCCAACAGCTAAGAGCCGCACGGGGCACGGCTAGATTTAGTCTTGGGTCAAACGCCCTTTTAGTTCCGGTCGGTGTCTCCAATCGGAACTAAAGATCGACCTTTAGTCCCGGTTGGATATACCAACCGGGACTACCAACCGGGACTAAAGTCTTTCCTATGTAAAGCATCGTCCTGCCCGAGCTGTCCAAGCTTTCTCCTCTCTGTTTCCTCCTCGAGCTCGAGTTCATCCTGTTAGGGTAATAGATGCTTGTATTATCAGGGGGCCAAAGACCACAATATATAGTACATGTACAGGTGTAAATATACAGGAAAACCCCCTAACACATGGGGAAACTACAATATACAATATATACTCTAACACCCCCCCTCAAACTCAGGGTGGATCCAGAACACTGAGTTTGGAGAGTAAGAAGTCATGTTGCGCTCGCGTTTGTGCTTTTGTAAAGAAATCTGCCAACTGCAAGTCTGAAGGCACATAATGAAGCGCAACAACCTGATCCTGCACCTGAGCACGTGTATAAAAAGCATCAACACCAATATGCTTGGTCAGCTCATGCTTGACTAGATCACGTGCAATACTGATAGCACCTGTACTGTCACACAAAAGTGGAGTGGGTGTCGTAATAGAGACCCCAAAATCTGCAAGCAACCACCGTAACCAGGTCACCTCAGCAATCAACGAAGCCATAGCCCGCAGCTCAGCCTCAACACTCGAACGGGAAACCGCGACCTGTTTCTTCGTCTTCCAAGAAACAAGCGAACCACCAAGAAACACACAGTAAGCAGAAAGTGAACGACGATCCGAAGGATCACTAGCCCACGTAGCATCCGAGTAGCACTGAAGCTCGAGAGAGCTGGAGTTAGGAAAGAAAAGACGACGAGTAATCGTGCCACGAAGATAACGAATGACACGAAGGAGATGACTGTAGTGAACGGTGGTAGGAGCTGAGACAAACTGACTCAGAATATGAACAGGATAAGAAATATCAGGACGAGTGACAGCAAGATAAACAAGACTCCCAACAAGATGGCGATAACATGTGGGATCCGAAAGAGGATCACCATCAGTAGGGCGAAGCTTAACATTAAGCTCCATAGGAGTCTCAACTGTGCGCTCATCTGAAAGTGCATGGTTGATCCCATGCATGGTTTTGGTAATTAATGACAATCTCTATGGACTAATATTTGCATTGAGCTATATTTGTAGGTGTCCATTAGCTGCTTGTCTCCATGTGTTGGAGTCAAGGTCTTGCTTGTTCTCCATGTGTTGGAGTCAAGGTTAAGGGAAGGAGATCATTTGTTGATCAAGGCCAAGGTGTTCGTCATCAAGATAAAGGCCAAGTGAAGATATGCCGAAATGGTGCTTTCCCCATCTTGGTGTATGGGGGAGCCACATGTGAATATTCACCAAACAAAGCGCAATCAAGAAGATGGTTCGCCTTGAGGAGATGAAGATCGTCTCCATCGACCTCAAGTGGATTAATGCGCAAGGCAAAGGTATGATCTTGATAGGGTTTCTATTTTACCGGTCTCATGATGTTTAGTGAGAGACCGTGTTATAGGATAGATAGCCGTACTATCAAGAGGGGCTCTCGACCGAGTATCGTGATCGTATCGTTCGTGGAGAGCTCAAACCTTTGCATCCATGCAATCATCTTTATTGGTCCTTATTTGGCTTTTATCCATTTGAAAATTTATAGCTTGTGTTCATCTCCATACCAAGCTCTAGTTCATCAAAAACGGATCTCATGAATATCTTCTTGCGTTTTTGATATCGGAGGTTTTACCGGTTTGTCTCTTCTACGAGAGGTCAAACTCTCTCCTTATGTTTTCCTTCTCACATGATAGACTATGATGTGTATATGCATGATCTTGTAGGGCTTGTGATTATCTTCGAAACAAGCCCAAGATCATAGAAAACGGAGTCTTGATGAAAAGCTTGTGCGTTTTCGGTGTTGGAGATTTTGCCGGTTCATCCGCTTGGAAAGGTCTCACCTTTCCAACCCTTTGCACAATCTCCCTTGCTTGTTTCAATATTTTGACTTTTTGTAGTGTAAGCTCTTGTCGTCCTCTTTCCAACAAAATTGGATTCACTCGATTCGGAGCTTCCACGCAAAAGTTATTCAGTTTAAGGGTTCTGCTGTTTTTCAGGCACCGGAAGTACCGGCCACGCGGGCGGTACTACTGCTCGGAACTTCCGGAGCCCAGTACCCTTACGAAAATTGGGTACTGGACTCCAAACGGAAGTACCACCGGAAGTAGTACCGGAACTTCCGCCAAACCGGAAGTACCGGTGCTCCCAGCGGTACTACCGCCCGGAACTTCCGGAGTTTCTTCCGGAGCCCAGTGCCGCTTGCGAAAGTTGGGTACTGGACTCTTAACGGAAGTAGAACCGAAAGTGGTACCGGTACTACCACTAAACCGGAAGTACCGGTCCGTTTCCCGGTACTTCCGACCTCGCGGGCTCTCTCTTCTAGCCGTTGGCAGGCTGTTTTTGGGTGGGCCGGAAGTACCGCCCTTTGGGCCGGTACTTCCGGTCCTGCGGGTTTCTGAGCCCCAACGGCCAGATTCCCAGGGCTCCCTTTTAAGGGGTCCTTCTTCCCCATTGGTTCAACACTTCTTCCAATCTTTTGAACCTCTTCAAGCTCTCTCTCCTCCATTGTTGCACATCCTTGTGAGCTTGATTCCTCCACTTCCCTCCAATGATTCTTGCCCATCTTTAGGGAAACAAGAGAGGAGATCTAGATCTACCATTCCACCAATCAAATCCTCCTCTAAGTGAGGGGAACCTAGTGGATCTAGATTTAGGGTTGCTTTGTGTTCTTCCTTTGTTCTTCCTCTCAAATCCCTCTATACCATTAGTTGCTTTGGTTGGATTTCGGAGTGAAGGACTTGACCACTTTGTGTGCTCTTGCCTTTTGCATTTGTTGCATCGGGTTGCTCTCCCTACGTGATACGTGAAGATCGAAGTTGAGAAGCTTGTTACTCTTGGGTGCATTGTGTTCCCAAGAGCTTGTTGCCTCTTGGGTGCATTGTGTACCCTAGACGGTTGGAGGTGCCGCGAAGTCTTCGCTTGTGAAGCTTCGGCACGAGTTTGGGAGCCCCCAATTGAGTTGTGGGTGTGTGCCCCAAGAGAAGTTGTAAAGGGCTCCGGAATCCGCCCCGAAGGATTCCGATAGTGGAAGGTGAACCAATCCCTTGGGTGAGGTTCATCGGAGAATAGGGTGAGGCCTTTGTGGCGTCTTGAGTAGGCCTCTTGTGGCGAGCTCACACCCCTCCAACGAGACGTACTCCCTTAACAAGGAGGAACTCGGGAATACATCCTCGTCTCCGTGTGTCTCGGTTATTTTTATACCCGAGCTTTACTTATGCAATTTACATTGTGATAGCCTTCGTGCTTGAAGTTCATATCTTGCTATCACCATGTTGTTTGTATTGCTTAGCATAAGTTGTTGGTGCACATAGGTGAGCCTAGTAATTAGGTTGTTGGCTTGTTAATTTAAACACCTAGTTTTATTCCGCAATTATCAATCCTCTAAATAGAAAAAGTTTTAATCGCCTATTCACCCCCCCCCCCCCTCTAGGCGACATCCGGGCATAGCTTGTTCTTTCATCATCCACAAGGGCAGCACGAGTAAGGAGGTCCTGAATATACTTTTCCTGGGAGATATAAAAGCCATCAGAAGTGGAGGAGATCTCAATCCCAAGAAAGTAGCGAAGAGGACCAAGATCAGTCATAAGAAACTGATCACGAAGACGAGCCTTGACAAAGGCAATATACTCAGGATCATCACCAGTAATGATCATATCATCAACATAAAGAAGGAGAAGAGTGCGTCCACGAGGAGAAGTGTGAACAAATAGCGCTGGATCATGAAGACTAGGAGAGAAACCAGCAGCAGTCACCACAGAAGCAAAGCGCTCGAACCAGGCACGAGGGGCCTGTTTCAGGCCATAAAGAGAACATCGAAGACGACAAACCATCCCATCAGGTACAGAATACCCAGGAGGAGGCTGCATGTAAACCTCCTCACTCAACTCGCCATTAAGAAAAGCGTTCTGAACATCAAGCTGGGACACAGACCAGCGTCGAACAGAATCAACAGCCAGAAGAGTACGCACAGTGGTCATATGAGCCACAGGAGCAAAAGTCTCATCATAGTCACGGCCGTGCTCCTGCTGAAAGCCACGAGCCACAAGACGCGCTTTATAGCGCTCAAGAGATCCATCAGAGCGGGTCTTAATTTTATAGACCCACTTACACGTGATAGGACGGACACCAGGAGGTGGAGAAACAAGATCCCAGGTGCCGGTGCGCTCAAGCGCAGCAATCTCCTCAGCCATGGCAAGCTGCCATTCGGGATGTTGCTCAGCATCCCGATAAGAAGTCGGCTCGGAGACAACAGAGAGACCATACTGACTAGGAGAGTAACGGTTTGGAGGACGACGCGGACGAACAGGCGGAAGAGGTGGAGAACTAGGAGACGCATCAGCAGAAGACAACTCATCAGAAGAGGAAGAATCCGAAGCCGGAGAACGAGGAGAACTAGGAGAACTAGACGGAGGAGATGATGGCACCAACAAAGGGGGCGCATCAGAAGGAAGAGGTGGAGGAGAAGGGACAGCAGGAAGTGTGTCAGGAAAGAGAAGAAAAGAGATATCATCCACCGGGTAAGTACCAGAGGTGGGGCGAGGATAGAAGGAACGCGTCTCATCAAACGTGACATCACGAGAGATGCGCATCCGACGACCAACAGGGTCCCAGCAGCGATAGCCTTTATGCTCATCACTGTATCCGAGAAAGACACACTGAACAAACTGAGCAGTCAGTTTGGTGCGTTCGCGAGGAGGGAGAAGGACATAGCAAACACAACCAAATAAACGAAGAGTCGAGTAGTCTGGAGAGCTACCAGAGAGACGCTCGAGCGGAATGCCACCGTGAAGAGCAGCAGAAGGCTGAATGTTAATGAGGTAAGTCGACGTAGCAACAGCCTCAGCCCAGAAATGCGGCGGAAGAGAGGAAGCAATCATCATAGCACGGGTAGTCTCAAGAATATGACGATGCTTACGCTCGGCGACAACATTTTGAGCATGGGCGCCGGGACACGAGAACTGGGCAAGGGTGCCCTGCTCAGCAAGGACACCACGCAGGTGCTGGGAGATATACTCTCCTGCAGAATCAGCACGAAACACACGAATAGGAGTGGAATACTGAGTACGAACCATGGCCACAAAGCGCTGATAAATAGCAAGCACCTCACTGCGAGAGCGCATAAAAAACAACCAGGTGTACCGTGAAAAATCATCAATGAACAAAATATAGTATCGATGGCCCCCTTTAGAAGCAAAGGGTGCCGGACCCCAAACATCTGAATGAACTAAATCAAAAGGTCGCTGAGATACATACGCACTAGTAGGATAGGGAAGCTGAATCTGTTTGCCTAACCTACAACCCTGACACGAATGTAAAGACACATCTCCTGAGACAGACCCCAGAAGACCACGACGAACTAATGACGATAAACGGGAGCCACAAAGATGACCCAGCCGATGATGCCACTGCTGAAAAGAGCCAGTGACAGAAGCAGCAACTGCAGGAGGACTGGCTGATGAAGTGTCAGCGGAAGGAACGCGAAGCCAGTCTAACTCCCATAGCCCCGGGGACTCAAGGCTGCGAGGGCCAGCTCCAACCAGGGCCTGTGTACGACGGTCCTGAACAGCACAAGAATCAGCGTCAAGAATGACGCGACAACCAGAATCAGTAAGCTGACTAGCAGAAAACAGGTTCATCTTAAGACTAGGAATATGAGAAACATCAGGAACAGAGAAAGAGGAAGTAGAAAGGGTGCCTCGACTAGAAACAGGAAGAGAGGTACCATCAGCCGTGATAACACGGACAGGAGAAATAAAAGAGCGAAGAGCAGAAAGAATAGAAGACGCAGAAGTCATATGAAAAGAAGCTCCAGAATCCAGATACCACGGGGATGACGTACCTGACTGTGTAGAAGGTGGTGGTCGCGCGGTGCCAGAAGAGCTAGGCACAGAACCAGCAGTACCCGTCGAGGAAGAGCCTGTAGCAGCGAGCAGACTACGAAGACCTCGGATAATGTCCTGATCAGACAGTGCAGCAGCAGAAGATCCTGACGATCTAGCCTGGGCAACAGCAGAAGACCCTGAAGAACCAGCCTGCCTACGAGCATGGTACTGCTGACGTAAGCTGGGATCCCTCTTCCAGCAGCTCGAGATATCGTGGCCAGTCTTGCCACAGTAGGCGCAGGGAGGACGAGGAGGTGCACGGGGCTGCTGAGGCTGACTCTGACCCTGGGCCGGAGGAGAAGAGAGTATCGGCGGTCCTGAAGACCGCAACGAGGCTGGCGGCACAGGAGGACCACGAGCAGACGGCACAGGAGGACCACGAGCAGCAAGTACAGAGGGAACCTCAAGAAGACCAGCACCACGAAGACGAGTCTCCTCAGCCCGAAGCTCAGCTAGTACCTCAGAGAGCGGAACACGACCACGGGCAAGCAGCTGGGCACGACGCGGCTCAAACTCCTTGCGGAGCCGCGACAAGAACTCATAGACTCGCTGAAAATCCAGATCCGTGCGCACAGTCAGACAGCAGGGACAGGTGCCACACACAGCTGTACGAAGAGAATCAAGCTGACGCCAAATAGCAGCACTCTGAGTATAGAACTCATCAATAGTGGAATCACCCTGCTGAAGATCATGCTCCTGACGAACCACGGACAGGTAAAGAGCATCGCCAGACGGCTGATAGCGCTGACGAAGAAAAGTCCACTGAGCAGCAGCGGTGGGAAGACCCATGAACTCAGAAGCATACTGAGGCAGAACACTGGAAGTGAGGACAGCAGCAGCACGAGCATCCTCATCTATCCACTGAGCGTAATCAGTCAGATCCAGCCGGTACGTCGCAACAGCAGTAGAATGCTCCTGGACCTCCCGGTCATAAGCAGTCAGAGCGGTATCATAAGCACTCTGGGCTGCATCCTTGACTTCCTGAGTAGCATCGGGAGCAAGGGCAACAGGCGGCGGCGCAATGGGTGCCAGAGGAGCAACGGGGCGCGGCGGACAGGAGACCTCGCCAGAAAGCACACCCCAAAGACGAAGACCGCGCATGTGGACGCGCATGAAGGCAGCGAAATCAGGGTAATTCGCGCCATCAAAAATCACCGGGCAGCGAGGAATCGCAACATAGCCCGACGAGGAAGACATTGTACCTGTTTTTTTTTACGGAAACAGAAACGGAGCAGACGTCACGCGCCGAGCCGAGCCGGGCCGAAGAGGCGGCTCAAGCCGAGCCGAAGAGCCGAGCCGAGCGGAGGAAACAGATCGAGCCGATCGATAAATCGATCGATCGATCGATGCTCCCGGCCGACCGAGACGAGGACTGCCGGAGGAAGACGGCGGCCTGACGAGGACAGCGGCGGCGGCTGCCAGAGGACGGCGACGGCGGTGGCGGCCTGGGGACGGCGACGGCGGTGGCGGCCTGCTTGAGGACGACGACGGCCTGACTAGGACAGCGGCGGCGGCTGCCAGAGGATGGCGACTGCGGTGGACGTGCGGGTGCTGGTGCGGGTCGGTGACGCGGTGGAGGGAGGCGTCGGGCGGGTCAGGGAGGCGACGGGGAGGAGGGATGCGGCAGGGCGTCGGGCAGGTCAGGGAGGCAACGGGGAGGAGTGGGGCGGTGGGGCAGCGAGCTCGCAGGCGGCGAGGAAGAGGCGGCGGCGGCGACCGGGCGCGGCGGCGAGATGCCGAGGCGGGCGGCGGCTGCGGCTGGGAGGAGAGAAAAGAAAAACCCTACGGCTCTGATACCATGTTAGGGTAATAGATGCTTGTATTACCAGGGGCCCAAAGGCCACAATATATAGTACATGTACAGGTGCAAATATACAGGAAACCCCCTAACACATGGGGAAACTACAATATACAAATATATACTCTAACACATCCCCCATTTTTCCCACGATTTGTCAAGATTTGGTGGCGCCCCTTCTATCCAAGTGTTCTAAAAGGTTAGCAACTTCATCCTTTCATCTTTCATTGCTAGTTTAGCTCATTTCATGCTCTAGAAGTAGAGTGATTTGTGGGTTTAGTTTGGGAGTAATTATGTGGGAGTTTATTTGATTTATATGCAATTTGAGCTCAAATTAACTTATTAGTTTGCATATGTGTAGGTGTGGTTTACTTAGTGCCGTCCCGTCCCCGCCCTCACCGCCGTCAATCGTCCACGCCGTCCCGTCACCGGCACCACCTTGGTGAGCCTCTTGTTCTTATTTTTTTTAATAAAAAATTCTTACTTGTATGATTTAGATAGTTACTTGTATAATTTTTTTACTTGTATGATTGTTTGTTATATATAGTGCCATGGGTTTGATATCCGTCCCCGTTGACCCTCGTCCGGTCTATGATTCGGATGTGGTATATTACACTAGTAGGAAAAGGCTTATAGCCGAATTGCTACCGCTAGCGAACGTGATTTTTGGTGCGCCAGCGCCTATTACCGCTAGCGCACCAAAAATACGTTCGCTAGCGGTAAGCAGCATACTGCTGGCGTAACGTTAATGATGTTTGCCAGCAGTAACAGTACTCCAGCGGCGCTAATTACCACAGGCGAATAGGATTGTCTGTGCGCCAGCGGTACGTATCTTACCGCTGGTGAGCTGGTATTTTGTGCGCCAGCGGCATATATCTCCCGCACGACACACGCACGCGGGCCGGCCGCTGCTCTCTCTCTCCCTTATCTTCTTCTCCACCACACACGCACGCACACACACCACCACGCACCAGCTCCTCTACCGCGTCATCCTCCTCTCCTGACAAACTCCCTCCGCCTCCAAGCAACAGCTCCTCTACCGCGTCTCTCCAGCAGCCCGACCCCGCCACGGGCTCCTCTGCCGACGCCCAGCGCCGTCCGTGTCGTGCCGCGCGTCACAGCGCCGTCACGGGAGCCGCCCTGCTCGACCCCCTACAGATGGCTGCCAAGCTCCGGCGCCTCCCCGTCTGCAGCCCCTACTCCTCTCCGCCCGCACCGACAAGGCCATGGTCGCCACCCCCGGTTTGCTCTCCCACCTTCGTCCCCTGCTCGGTGCGCCGCCGCCGTGGACGCCCGCCACCCCACGCCCAAGCCGGCCTCCGACCCAGCGACCCTCGAGCTCGTCGCCCTCACCGCCTCCCCGGCCCATCCCCGACCTCTGCCACGACGGCCCCGTTGGCCAAGCCTCGAGCTCGTGCTCCTTCCGCGCGCGCATGTCCTTCGGGTCGCCGCCTCCCGAGCGCCATGGACGACGACCTCACCTTCCTATCCGTCCACGACGATCATCCTCCTGTGCTGCTGCCCGGCTATCTCCCTTACCTCCAGCTCGGCCACCAGGACCTCGCCTCCGGCCTGCTCGCCCGGCTCCCACCTGCCTTCCCTCCCGACGGCCGGCGGCGCCCAACACGTTTTTTTTTTAAACCTGAAAAAGATACCACTGGCGCACAAAATACAGTTCGCCAGCGGTAACCGATTACCACTGGCGCACAAAAATGGTTCGCCAGCGGTAACTGATTCCCACTGGCGTAGCAGCGCTGGCGGACGCACGTTCGCCAACGATAGCCATTTTTCGTTCGCCAGCAGTAGGCTTTCTCCTACTAGTGTTATCTTTTATAACTATTTGTTTTATTTCGTGTTTATGACAATTATGCCGACCAAGTTGACATAGATACTTTCAAAGGGTACGAGATAAATGGTAATATATTTTACACGATCGCACAAGATAAAAAGAGCACCAACCAAAACAGTGGTGTCCGCTTTGATGCAATAAACAACAATGGGCAAAAGGACACATATTATGGTTACATAGAGCAGATATGGGAACTTGACTATGGACCTTATTTTAAGATCCCTTTATTTCGGTGCAAATGGGCCAAGCTGACAGGAGGCGGGGTAAATGTAGACCAGCAGTACGGAATAACAACAGTGGATCTCAACAATCTTGGGTACAGAGATGAACCATTCGTCCTAGCTAATGATGTGGTTCAGGTTTTCTATGTGAAGGACATGTCTACCAAACCGAAAAAAAAGAAAAGATAAGCAAGCGAATACATCATACGATGAGCCAAAGCGCCACATAGTTCTTTCAGGGAAAAGAAACATCGTGGGAGTGGAGGACAAGACAGACATGTCAGAAGATTATAATAAGTTTGATGAAATTCCGCCTTTCACAGTGAACACTGACCCAAGCATCCTGTTAAATAATGAAGATTCTCCATGGTTACGGCGCAATCATAAGCAAGAGACATACGCGAAGAAAAAGTTTTATACCCCAGCACTAGATGGTGATGTTGGTGATGTGTAATAATGTATTAAACCTTTTATGTAATTGTGTTCTAAAAACTCAGAAGAAAACTCTAAACACTGATTTTTGGTTCTTGTTCTATGAGACAAAGGACTCCATTTGCAACCAAGTGTACATATGTGTTTTGGGTGTTCCTAGGGTTTACCCTAACACAACTAAGCAAAAAGTTTCACTTTGCTACCCCCTTTCGACGCCGGTACCGGCTGTAGACGTATAAGTCTGGTTTTTCTCCAGAGGGGCTAGGGTTTCGCCAAGTATTTAAATTAGACAAGAACCAAATATAAATTTCCAAGCTTCAAGAATGACATAACCAGAAAGTTTATTTCATTCCAAGCATTTTGGCATTTGAAACATGATTTTTGAATAATTATTTATTAAGTTATGAATTTTCAAAAATAGGAATTATTCCTGTCCTTTTAGTATTTTAATTATACAGAGGAGTTAATCAATGCAATTATGTCCAAACAAAATATGAATGTGTAGGTTATGTTAAGACCAACAATTTGACATCTTAGTTTCTCCATTTGGCTTAACAGAACTCAATATATGAATTTTTAAGGTTTCAAATAGTTTCTACAATTACTGTATTTAATTAATAAGTGCAACATTAATTATGTAACTTCCTGTAAAAATGATACTAGTTGATAGACCTCTTCAAGATGAATCCACATAAATTAGAATCAACTCATTTGGTTTAGTTTTCAAATTGTTATGTATTTTGCAAGAATTCATTTGAATCTGTCAAATTGAATCTGTCAAATAAATTCTGCAAAACGATACTAGTTCAAAGACCCCTTTAGTCCCGGGCGGTACCACCAACCGAGACTAAAGGTGTCTTTCTCGCGCACAATTTTTGCCGCCGAAAATACCCCTTTAGTCCCGGTTGGTGGTTGTAACCGAGACTAAAGGCCTACCTTTAGTCCCGGCTCCAGCGACCAACCGGACTAAAGGTCCTTTAGTCCCGGTTCGTGGTACCGCCCGGGACTAAAGGTCTCTTTCTATATAACCCGGCTTCTCTCCGGGACTTACCCCCTCGCGCGCCCTCCCTCGCTCTCCTCTCGCCCGCAGAAACCTAACCCTAGTTCTCTGTCGCCGCCACCGCGCCGCCGTCTCTGGCCACGCACGGGCCCGCTGAGCACGCCGTCGTCACCACCGTCGTCTCCTCTGCCTCTCTGCCAACGGATGCGAGCCGGGATGGAGTAGAATGGCCGCATCACCATCGTCTTCTCCGCGGCCGGCAGAGGGCCGCCGTGCACGATTCGCTGCCGTCCGTTCTCCCCGAGCTTCGCCGTCTGCTCCACTGCAACCGTGGTGAGTCCAGGAGCACCCCGGTGCCCTCGGTTTGATTTATTGCTGCCGAATTCGTCGTGCTGCCACGTTCCCCTTCTGGCCGCCCCAGAAGCTCGCCGTCGAGCAAGCTCCGACGACCAATTGAGGGCGGCGCGGCCACCTCTGGGTCGGCCTCGACCCCCTCTCCCCGTTGGTACCCTCCGTTTTGGCCAAAACAGCCTGGTTCGCCATCGACGAACGCGGCTGAGTCGCTCCGGCCAGGTGCTGATGCCGTGATGACGTCACGGTGGGCCAGCTTTGTCAGAGTTTTAATGTTTTTGAAAATGTTTTTCGTAAATGTTAAAATCCTGACATATGGGTCCCACTTAATAATAATTCCAGAAAATGATTTAAATTTGTAAATTCAATAACTTTAATTCTGTAATTCAGAAAATTATGATTAATATATCAAAGGGGTCTCGGCTATATAACCCACGGCTCCTCCCCTCCCCTTTCTTTCTAGGACTTAGATCGGCTGTCGCCTCTCCCCGCCGTTCCTCGCCACCCCAAGACCCGGCGAGTAGCTCGTCGTCACCGCCTCGTCGCCCTCGTTCACCTGTTCGAAGGAATCGACGCCGTTCGACCTCAGTCCGTCGGAATCGTCCTCGGCATTCCGAAGCTCGCCGTCGTCGTTGCCATTATCTCCGACCTCCCCAGGACTCGCCGTCAAGCTCGTCGCACTCCTGGTGAGCCTCTTCGATTTACTAAAAGGGTCCTGGAGAGTTTCGTGTTCAACTAAATTATTTTTTATCATGTTTTTGTAAATTTTCTAAAAGGGCAGAAATGAAAATAAAATTCGGAAATTCATATGAACTTTGAAAATTCATAATAAATTGAAAAATTATCCAAATTGAGTGATCTTGGTCTTAAATTGTTCAAGAACAAAAACTTTACATGTTTATGTCATTTTCATACGTGACTATATATTTTAAGATGATGTTATTTAAAATACCAATAAATGGCAGATTTAAATGCCAATTTGGAAAATTCACCAAATATTCTTTATAATTCAGAAAATATGATCTTGGTATCAAAATTCTTGGAAATTTATAACCTGTCTAGTTGTGTAAATTTCAACCACGACTAAACAAAATATCATGATGTTTTCATAAAAACATGTCATGACATCATTTTGTGTGCATTGCACCTCTAGACAATTATTTTATCAATGTGTTGTAACTTTATTTTTCTATGAATAAGTATATGCTTTGCAATAAAACTTCTATTGACTTGGGTTCACTAAATTGTTTTATCTTTCTTTTGGATTAGTTAAGCTATGGACGACCGCGGCAGAGACGATGAACAGGCAATGTTCGACCTTATAGCCGATGGAGAAGATGACGGCTCACAATTTATGAACGACTCCGGTGAGGGAATGGAGCTAGAACCAAGAGACGAAGGGCAAACAAGAAATGATGGCGAAGAAAATGTTGGACCCTTAAAAAAGTTCGGCGAGGTATATTAAGCCTCTGGTGATCACTAGATGCATTAATTTATTTGTATATATATATATATTAACAAATCTTTCTTCTTTTAGCCCTCCGGATCGAGCCAATCTGCTAGAAGGCAACGAGGCCTGACCAAAAAGTTGGCCGATCATCAAAGGTTCACGATCGACGAAGTCGCTGAAGATGGCGAACCGATTGCTCCCAAAGCGAACATACGTTTATTTATAAATCAATGCGGAGTTATTGTTAGGGACAACATCCCGATCACCACTCGAGAATGGAATAAGCCAAAGGTAGATGGAGTTAGTTATGTCGACCAAATATCCAAAGATTTGCTTTGGGATACGCTCTTGTCACATTTCAACCTACCGCCAGATCTCACAGAGGGCAAACGGTCGAAAGTCAAGCAGTGGGCTCTTAAGAAGATGGCCCCACAATTCCAGACCTTCAAGAAAAGATTATACAATGACTATATCAAGGAAAAAAACTCCAACATTCACTAGACCACTAGAGAAGATAAAAGATCACTGGGACACATTTGTGGAGTACAAGAAATCGTCTAAAGCTATGGAAAGGTCGAAAAAATAAGGCAAATGCTGAGAAAAAGAAATATCACCATGTTCTGGGGACATGTGGCTACAAGAGTGCCGTGCCTAAGTGGGAACAAACTGAGGCCGCCCTGATTGCTAAAGGGGTCACTCCAGCTATAGCAGATTGACCCGAGAGGTCCAAGCATTGGTTTTACGGGCATGGGGGATCGTTGGACCCACTGACAGGGGAGATTATTATAAAAGAACAAATTAAAACAGCCTCCGATGATCTTGTTACATCAATAGACGATGTTCGAAAGGGAACGTTCTAGCCCGAGAGAGAGAACGACGAGCTGACACGCGCCCTCGGGAATCCTGAACACGGAGGACGAACACGAGGCACAGGCGTTGTTCCGTGGGTTGCTGGGTTTTCGGAGTGGAATGACAGTTATAGAAGCCGTCAGAGAAAAAAGAAGCAGGAGGCAGACCGGTTTCAGAAGATAGAAACAAAGAACGAGGAATTGGAATGCATGCATATTAATTCGGCAGCCGGAGCAACAGGACACAATTAGCCAGCAAAGGGCATCTCTCAGCAAGATCCTGCATTCGATAGTACCGGCCCATCTCAGCGGAAAAGCAGCATGGGTTCCACGGGGGTCCGGGCTGATGATGTACTGATGGCTCGCTACCCCGTGGATGATATCAAGGAGAGGACAAATTGTGAGCTACACCAGTCAATGAAGAACATATCCATGAAGGTGGTGGTCGGCTTTGCTTTACCTAATGCACCTGGAGCATCCATCCATGGCTGTCCGATTCCAGCTGGCTATGCTCGTGTCGGGGTGGATGAAGTTCTGAAGGGATATGAGACACTGGAGCTTGACATGCCTGCAGGTGAAGGGGAGACGGCACTGGGAGAAGTCACGCATGGTGTCATTCTATGGAAAAAGGAATACATTATTTTTGCAGACTCGGCGCCAAGGCCACCGACTCCTCCGAGTAGCAATACACCTCTAAGTCCACCCCTTGTCGAGAGGGACCCAGCACGAGTCCATCTCGATCTCCGCCGCGTCAGCCGACTCCACCCCCTATGTCCCAGCAGGGGCAAAAGCGGAAGACCACCGCTCCGTCCACTAGTACTATTCGGAAGAAAGCTACAAAGAAGAGAGCCAACGACGAGGCTCCTGCCAAGTTAGCTTACGAAATGACTGATGAGGAAACCAGAACGGTCGTGGCTGCCAAAGTGAAAAACCATTTTGCACCGGTACCGCCCAAGCCAAAGGAGAAAATACCTGTGAAAACCGTTCAACACTTTGTTTCCATGCTTGAGCAACCATCATCACATGTGGCTAATATGCCATCAGACTATGACCGATGTATTAAGAAGTCATATAACGAACAAATGCAGCGGACGAGAAGTAGTGCAAGCGGGAAAAAAGTTCCCCAGCTCGAAGAACAGGAAATACAATCGATCCCCCCGCTCAAGGTGTTTCCCGATAAGGACGTATACACCGACATTGCTAGCGACCTTGGTCTCAGTGTTGCTCAATTGATAGGCGACGCAGATATCCCCAAGGCTGATCTAGCATGGAAATTTGTCCCCGGGCAGCCTCTAGTAAAACCTGAGCAGGTCCGGCATCTACCAACACAAATGCGAAGATTGCATGAGTGGTACATGAAAGTCATAAAGGAAGGGCAAATCATGCTCATGGTGGCAGTTAAGAAAGAGCATTACTTCATTGACAACGCGATATGCATTGAGCTTGGAGAATTGTTTCAGTTATACAATCAAGACGCCCTCGAGAAATCTATCGTCAGTTGCTATTGTCTATAAGTGATTTATTTCTGTAATTTAAGTCTCTAGCTCAGCTCGTTCATTGCTAATTATCCTCACTATATTCTTTTGTACGCTATTATGCAGAATGAAGATTCTCGAATGTAAAAGAGTGAGAATCTATGACATTGGGTTCATC